>JAHPZR010004990.1:67500-120000 GCA_019787425.1 Platygyra sinensis
TTCGGTGAAAAAAAATAATAAGAAGAAATTATAAAGTTATACACAATACGTGTGCTACATACCTACAGCCACCGCTTCTTTCGCACTTTAGTTTCCTTCGATTCAGCGTTCAGCTCGAAAGGACGTGTTCCCCTTCACGCAACGCATTTCCAAGTTCTCGTGTAGTATTTCCGAGGGGAATCAGGAATCTTCTAGCGATCAGCTACTCGGACAATTTCCGCAAAACGTGTCGTTTTCAAGTTGCAAGGACTCCCGCCATTTTGTTTTCCGCCATCTTAGTGTTTCCGCTGACCAGTACCAACGAGGGGCGTTGCTAGCAGCCAAGCAAAATGTTTCTGGTGTTTCAATCGCAAAAAATGTAATACCTTTGTGGGAAAACAGCGTAGAAAAATGGTGTTGGAAACCGGATTATGAGCTTCACCCTCGAAAGATGGATTGTGAGGTTGCATGTGCAGTAATATAATCCAGCTAAAACTTCAGAGATGTCATTTAACCGTCCTATATGTTCTGGGCATTTGGGATCTGAAAGCAGGGTGAGTGGGGTAGGGTGTCTTACAGCACGTAAGTTTTCAGTGCCTTAATTACAGTATGATTTTAAGTATTGTTAAAAATACGATGGTAATAGGCACAACGTAAACAAAAGACAAAAAAAAACAGCATAAACAAATGCAAATAAGTTTTATAATTTACTTCAAAAGATCGATGTAGCACAATGAATGATGATATTAAACTGAATACAAAGTTTACGAATAACTATTTAGATCACAATGCTTGCTTCTAAGTCTTATTTTATCCCAACCAAACTTCATGGGGAAACAAATTTAATGTTCAGTTGATAACACACTTGTTTAACTATCAACTTAATGCTTCAAGAGGAAACAACTATCAAACACAATTAATGTCCAGTTGATACCAAACTTGTTTAACTATCAACTATATACTTGAAGAGCAAACAAATATCAAATACAATTAATGGCCAGTTTATACCTACTTTAAAAACAGCAACTGTTAATTTAAACGTCCAAAAGTTATATTTGCTTTGACCAAGAGGAAACTGTATTAACTGAAGTTATGAAATTTCATATTACACAACAATGTTCTTGAAACTTTTTCTACCCTCCTGTCCTTGCCCCACTGGTAAGGCTCAAGTCAGCTTAAAGCCTGACCACTAAAAATGCCTTGTCACTGGCTGTTAAGGTGTGGCTCATGGACACCTGAACAGTAGATGCATTGAACTGTTGATGCTTCATTAGAACACATGCTTTTGCAACATGAAAATGCTTGTTTTCCATTTTTGGAATCCACTTTCTATACTTTTCTAAGTAGAAGTGGTCTTGTTCTTTATGACGCAGGCAATACTTGGAGTCTAACTCATTAAGACCATACCTTGGAGGACCATCCCTGAGAGGCAGTCCACAGCCAAAACATTTGCGAATGTTACCTTGAATTTCAATCAGCTGAAAGGGCTCATCACTTGTGGAATTTGATGCTGGCTTTGGAGGTCTCCCAGCAGATACCCTCGTCAACACCATTTTTAAACCACCTTGATGGTGACTGTGGTACTCAAGTTGGGAATAGTTTGGGGGTGTATCAGAAAGTATCTCTCCAAGAGTACACCTTGCAGTCTCCACACTTGAACACTTACTACTCTTCTTTCTCACCCTTGGACCATCTCCAGGCTTACGACCTGCAGACTTGTTTCCTCCTGCAGTAGCCACTGGTGTGACATTAGGTGTAACGTTTGCACTGAGATAAACGTCAACAAACTCCTGTAAATCTTTGTTGTCTGCTGCAGCTGCAAGAGTGTGTGAACAGAGTTTTCGAGACTTGAACTGCATGCAAGATGCATCACAGGCGTATTTGTGATTGCTAACTGCTGAAACTACATGGGGTTGTTTGCCTGAGTCACTAGAAACAATGCGTGATTTTGGACCTGAGAATCCCAGCCGCATATTTCCATCTAGAATCCTTGCCACTTTTGCTTTAAGAGCTGAAACTTCACTTGGGAAAAATGATACTGATAATTGTCCAATGGGCTTTAGTGGGTCCTTACTTGTGGGTGAAATCAGAGGTAGAGCTGAAACCTTGGTGAGGTACTTTTCTCTTTCACACTGGTCCAGTTTCCAAAACTCTGCACCTTTAGCAAACTCAGCATACTCTTCTTTGACTGTATACAAGCCAGGTGTACCACAGAATGCTCTTGAAATGTCATGCCTTTGTTTGTCATGTAACTCCTTCATGTCACTCACGAACTTTGGAATGTCACTCTTTTCTCTGTTCTCCCATTTCTTGATTAATGCATTAATGCTCTCAGGATCATTGTTGTCAAACAATTCATCATCAATGCCCACCTCATGGAGGGCTGCAGATCTACAGTGATGATAGACAATTTCTGCCTTGTTTTTCATGAAGTACTTTGATGCCATGGGTTCTTGTTTATCTCCCTTTCTTTCCCGTTCCTCAGCCTCATCTCTGTCCCATTTAACAGATAACTTGGCAAGAAGAAGATCATATTCTTGGCGAGAGGAACAATGGACCAATCCCTCTTGAGTTTTCCCTCCAAACACATCTGCAACTACTTTCCTAAAGAATTTGTCAGACAAATTCAGTTCAGTCTTCAACTTGTGCTCAAGATTTCTCATTATGTGTGTTCGGCAGATGAAGCCTAGTGCAAAGGGGAATTCTAATTCAAGAGCTTGTCGCAGGGGCTGCTCAGCATCTGTACCATATGCTTTCAGACTATGTTTAATTTCTGGACACTGAGGCTTTGAAAAGCAAATCTTCTGTATATGCAAACTCAGATCAAGTCTTCAGTATTCAGTATATTCATATATGCCTAGTCAGTTTGTATTTTTTTTTGGGGGGGGGGGGTTGTTTGACAAAAGACTTCTTTGAGGAGAAGGGTGGTTTTCTTAATTGTAGCAATTTTAGATTATCACTAGAAATTAAATATTATAATATATAAAGGTGCTGGGTATTGCTGTTCTTTTTTTTATCACCGTTGTTAGTTTAAGTTGAAATGGGGAATATTACAACAATTCATACAATATGAGCACAAGTAGCCCTGACAGTGATTTAAACTTTATTGTTAACATTCTCTCCTAGACTTATTGAAGATGAAAAAGACATCGCACCCAATGTAGTTGTCTTAAAATTACTTCTTACGAAGACCAGTCAGGCAATTCCATCCTTACCCGCAGGTGTCAACAGCAACAAAGCCGTCATTGTAGATCTTAACACAGTTGCACAAGACTGGCAAGATGATCACACATGGACAAAGACAAGAGCCTCCAAAAAAAAACTTATGAAGTCATTCAAAATTCCAGTGGAGAAATACTTGACATCCAACCTTCATCTTGTGGAGCTGCCTATACTGTGGAGCGTCATAGATATACTCATGCTAACTCCCCAGACTTCCATCGGCTTGTGGTGACAGTACAAGGAATTGATGGGAAGTACATACCATTTGCTTTTGTCCAGTATCGGTTTGATGAAAATGAGCACTTTGTAAGAAACAAGCCCCATGGAAATGCAAAAATCTAATATTCCAACTAAGAAGAGCACTCTGGAAAAGATTACTGCTGCAGTTAAAACACAAGGTCCAAAGAGGGCAGTTCATGAAGTGGAGATGGCTGTTGGAGGTATGCATGCAGATTCAGCCTCTTCGTTACCTCGGAACGAGAGGCAGGCAAGATACATTAAGTCCAAAGTGAAGGAATCCTGCAAGGCGGATCCTGTATCTACACTGCTGGACATGCAGCTGGAAGAGGAGAAACCCTTTATTCGATGTGTAACAGTAGATAAGAATTCTCCCATTATTGTACTTTTTTCAGAAGAACAGATAAAAGACATAACAAAATTTTGTTGTAATGAGGAAGGGCCAAATTCCCCATTCTGTGTAGATATAACATTTAACCTAGGAAAGTTCTATGTAGTTATAACTACCTACAAGCATTTACAACTGTTAACCAAACGTAGTAACAAAGAACCTGTGATAATGGGTCCAGTTATGCTGTGCATGAAGAAAGACAGGGCAACATACCAATGTCTGTTCCAGAAAATTGCTGCTCAGTGTCCAGAAATTAAACATAGTCTGAAAGCATATGGTACAGATGCTGAGCAGCCCCTGCGACAAGCTCTTGAATTAGAATTCCCCTTTGCACTAGGCTTCATCTGCCGAACACACATAATGAGAAATCTTGAGCACAAGTTGAAGACTGAACTGAATTTGTCTGACAAATTCTTTAGGAAAGTAGTTGCAGATGTGTTTGGAGGGAAAACTCAAGAGGGATTGGTCCATTGTTCCTCTCGCCAAGAATATGATCTTCTTCTTGCCAAGTTATCTGTTAAATGGGACAGAGATGAGGCTGAGGAACGGGAAAGAAAGGGAGATAAACAAGAACCCATGGCATCAAAGTACTTCATGAAAAACAAGGCAGAAATTGTCTATCATCACTGTAGATCTGCAGCCCTCCATGAGGTGGGCATTGATGATGAATTGTTTGACAACAATGATCCTGAGAGCATTAATGCATTAATCAAGAAATGGGAGAACAGAGAAAAGAGTGACATTCCAAAGTTCGTGAGTGACATGAAGGAGTTACATGACAAACAAAGGCATGACATTTCAAGAGCATTCTGTGGTACACCTGGCTTGTATACAGTCAAAGAAGAGTATGCTGAGTTTGCTAAAGGTGCAGAGTTTTGGAAACTGGACCAGTGTGAAAGAGAAAAGTACCTCACCAAGGTTTCAGCTCTACCTCTGATTTCACCCACAAGTAAGGACCCACTAAAGCCCATTGGACAATTATCAGTATCATTTTTCCCAAGTGAAGTTTCAGCTCTTAAAGCAAAAGTGGCAAGGATTCTAGATGGAAATATGCGGCTGGGATTCTCAGGTCCAAAATCACGCATTGTTTCTAGTGACTCAGGCAAACAACCCCATGTAGTTTCAGCAGTTAGCAATCACAAATACGCCTGTGATGCATCTTGCATGCAGTTCAAGTCTCGAAAACTCTGTTCACACACTCTTGCAGCTGCAGCAGACAACAAAGATTTACAGGAGTTTGTTGACGTTTATCTCAGTGCAAACGTTACACCTAATGTCACACCAGTGGCTACTGCAGGAGGAAACAAGTCTGCAGGTCGTAAGCCTGGAGATGGTCCAAGGGTGAGAAAGAAGAGTAGTAAGTGTTCAAGTGTGGAGACTGCAAGGTGTACTCTTGGAGAGATACTTTCTGATACACCCCCAAACTATTCCCAACTTGAGTACCACAGTCACCATCAAGGTGGTTTAAAAATGGTGTTGACGAGGGTATCTGCTGGGAGACCTCCAAAGCCAGCATCAAATTCCACAAGTGATGAGCCCTTTCAGCTGATTGAAATTCAAGGTAACATTCGCAAATGTTTTGGCTGTGGACTGCCTCTCAGGGATGGTCCTCCAAGGTATGGTCTTAATGAGTTAGACTCCAAGTATTGCCTGCGTCATAAAGAACAAGACCACTTCTACTTAGAAAAGTATAGAAAGTGGATTCCAAAAATGGAAAACAAGCATTTTCATGTTGCAAAAGCATGTGTTCTAATGAAGCATCAACAGTTCAATGCATCTACTGTTCAGGTGTCCATGAGCCACACCTTAACAGCCAGTGACAAGGCATTTTTAGTGGTCAGGCTTTAAGCTGACTTGAGCCTTACCAGTGGGGCAAGGACAGGAGGGTAGAAAAAGTTTCAAGAACATTGTTGTGTAATATGAAATTTCATAACTTCAGTTAATACAGTTTCCTCTTGGTCAAAGCAAATATAACTTTTGGACGTTTAAATTAACAGTTGCTGTTTTTAAAGTAGGTATAAACTGGCCATTAATTGTATTTGATATTTGTTTGCTCTTCAAGTATATAGTTGATAGTTAAACAAGTTTGGTATCAACTGGACATTAATTGTGTTTGATAGTTGTTTCCTCTTGAAGCATTAAGTTGATAGTTAAACAAGTGTGTTATCAACTGAACATTAAATTTGTTTCCCCATGAAGTTTGGTTGGGATAAAATAAGACTTAGAAGCAAGCATTGTGATCTAAATAGTTATTCGTAAACTTTGTATTCAGTTTAATATCATCATTCATTGTGCTACATCGATCTTTTGAAGTAAATTATAAAACTTATTTGCATTTGTTTATGCTGTTTTTTTTTGTCTTTTGTTTACGTTGTGCCTATTACCATCGTATTTTTAACAATACTTAAAATCATACTGTAATTAAGGCACTGAAAACTTACGTGCTGTAAGACACCCTACCCCACTCACCCTGCTTTCAGATCCCAAATGCCCAGAACATATAGGACGGTTAAATGACATCTCTGAAGTTTTAGCTGGATTATATTACTGCACATGCAACCTCACAATCCATCTTTCGAGGGTGAAGCTCATAATCCGGTTTCCAACACCATTTTTCTACGCTGTTTTCCCACAAAGGTATTACATTTTTTGCGATTGAAACACCAGAAACATTTTGCTTGGCTGCTAGCAACGCCCCTCGTTGGTACTGGTCAGCGGAAACACTAAGATGGCGGAAAACAAAATGGCGGGAGTCCTTGCAACTTGAAAACGACACGTTTTGCGGAAATTGTCCGAGTAGCTGATCGCTAGAAGATTCCTGATTCCCCTCGGAAATACTACACGAGAACTTGGAAATGCGTTGCGTGAAGGGGAACACGTCCTTTCGAGCTGAACGCTGAATCGAAGGAAACTAAAGTGCGAAAGAAGCGGTGGCTGTAGGTATGTAGCACACGTATTGTGTATAACTTTATAATTTCTTCTTATTATTTTTTTTCACCGAAAAAATTGAGGGGTCCAGAAGGGGGTCCAGAAAGGGGTCCAGAAGGGGGTCCAGAAGGGGGGGTCCAGAAGGGGGGTCCAGGTTTTGTCTACACCCCTCAAGCGTAATGTGAAATATTTCAGCCAATCACAGAACCCAAACAAGCACTGTGATTATGGAGAGTCCAGTACGTGTAAAATTTAAGCGCCAAAATCAGCTCTTAGGCAGATTGAATTCACCGTCTACCCTTGTTGGGCAACCTCTTACACTTGGCCATAAGCTATTATTTTTAACAGAGAAACAGAAGCCCGTACTGATATGGAACCTTACTCGTTACATCCCAGTGTTCAAGGCATAGGACATGGAATTCAGTTGTCTCCCCAAGGAGCAATCCAATCAGGAACACTTGGATGTTACTTGGACGCGAAAGGAAATTTTCATTCTGGATATTTTTACTTGAATGGCAGTAACAACCGCGTCGTAACCTGGGAAGATGGCCATAGAGCAAACAAAACTGTGAATAGATGGGCGCCAGTATTTCTGTTCAACGATGTCAGGACACCATATTCATTTTCGAGTCCAAACTTCAGTTCAGTACATTTCAACTTTCCGTGGCTCTACAAGGCTCAAGTGGATTTACAAAATGAGCTGAGGGCTCAGGAGTTTCACAACTTTACCTCTCGAATGGCTAAACTATCTATGAAATGAGTACTTTTTACAGATCAAGTTTCTACCTAGGGATATTGAAGCATGTAGTTCAGTAAGTGTTAAAATAGCTGCCGCCTAGACTTAACTTGGTGCTTGCTGAAGACTCTCTGGACTTTTAGGAAGATGCGAGATGCAGTAAACGAAAAGTTTAACTACTCAGTCGTATACGAACAAATGTTACCAGAAAAAAATTTCGATACAGTAAAAACACTCGTTGAAAGAGCCTAGGAAATACCAACTACAAGAGCACGAAGAGATAGATAGAAGAAGCACGTTCTCAAAGTCTTGGTAGACAACAAACTGTCCTTCACGGTTTATGATTATTGATACTACAGTTCTCTTATAGGAAGACTAGGAACGTATTTGGCATACGATGTTGGTGATTGAATCTCGTCGACAGCTATCGAAAAAAGATTTACACAGTCTCAGGAATGCCGATTACTCGTGCCGCGCCGCTCAAGAAGGTTCGCGGTCGATTCGTTCCAGCCCAAATTTAATTTCAGCCGCTAAAGACGGTGGACTTTATAATGAGAAGATGCGAGATGTTACTACCGAAAAGTTTAATGCTCAGTCGTATACGAACAAATTCCACGAAAAGACCTTCAATAGTAAAAACATTTGTTGAAAGAGCAGAGGAAATATCACCTTCAAGTGCAAGGAGATATAGAGGGAAGAAAATCTTGAAAGACAACAACTGTCCTTTATATACGGTTTGTGGCGCGCAAGAGTTGTGATCCCTTTCGGAGAGCTTCTGGACTGTCAGACTATCTGAAAATGTCTGATGAGCTTATAAACTAAACGTTCAGGTGACTGATTTTACTGCTGTTTCTCTTGAGAGGAACAAATGGACTTTATTTGCAAATTGAAGAACAAACGGCTGCATGGGTAATATATCATTATCATGAAGTCCGCATCAATGTTTTTGTTAGGGTTAGGTTAAATTATGAGCTCGATATTTCTATGAGGTGATAGTTGATGAGGCCGAAGGCCGAATCAACTGTCGCCTCATAGAAATCGAGAGCGAATAATCTAATTGTTTTAGTAGAATTCTAACTGAAATTAACAAAATTAGCGGTTTCCGATGATTTTTCCACGCATTATTGAACTTTACCCTTAACCAAAGTTGCACGTATCGCCCTGTCATTGGCAAATTTGCAGTTGTTTACGCGCGTACCCGCTTTTTCAATATTTTCAAGTTTTTAAGGACAGGAAACCGTAAATGTGCTTCTTTTAATTTTCTCAGGAATTTAATTACCCGTTTACATCTAAATATCCTTCCAAAACCTCGGAAAAACTATAAAAACATCGCATTTCGAGGACGACCAGCAGCCACTGCACTTTAATGGCTGATACTATACGAGTAGCTAAGCCAATCAGATTGCATCATTTGCATGAGTATACTAGTAGAATTCTACTAAATTAAGTTAGCACCATATATTATGTATTTCTTTTAGTTGTTAATGAGCTTGTATTGTAACCTACTCCCATAGGGGGGCAATCAGGCCCTTTATAAACCACTCCTTGTTAATATCACACCACTTGACGCCGACCAGTTTACTCGAGGCTACTTGATAATTGCTGGTGGCTCCCTCCACTAACTGTTGTCTTTGCGTTATTACTTATAATAGAAATGTTTTCTATTCGGCTGAGCGAAGCGAAAGAGAATAGAACTGAGCGCCGTAGCACCGTATTTGTAATAAATGAAATTCTAATGTGGGCAATAGTTTTGCATACGCGACTTTCTTGAAAACCCATTCTTTACTGATAGGAGACTTGTTTTGCTCATATTGATTAGAAACGTTGCTCAGGCGTGGGCACTGTTTATCAAAAAGAAAGCTTTTGATTGGTCCATAACTCGAAGCTTTCGGCGTGACAAGAGAATGACAGAAGTCTCAAACGTTGAACATAATTTAGTAGCGCTGAGCAGCGCCAATAAATTAAATTCAAATGGTGGTTAGCAAAACAGTAAACACATTAGAGATCGAGAAAGACCGTGAGAGCCAGTACGTTATCTACTACCATCGAGTATCCTTAGGGACGGACCATTAGAAAAGTGATGGGGGGGGGAGGGGAATTTTCAGCTTGCACGAATTTTTTTTTTCGCTCACGGCTTGTGCAGGAATTTTTTTTTCAGGTGAAACCCTCTGCGCGAATTTTTTTTCAGACAAATATTGCTTTTTGAAAAGGTCATAGACAGGCCAACACAAACTCTCCTATGTGGTTTTACGGTAGCGGCACGTAAGCCTCTAAAGTTTTGTTTTGGCGAGTGTCTTTGAGCGATTTACCTTTTTGACAAGTTAATAGACAGGCCAACACTCCTATGTGGTTTTACGATAGCGACACGTAAACCTTAACAGTTTTGCTCAGACGAGTATGTCCTGGAGCGAAGATAGTCTGCCTGCCAATGAAAACCACACTTTGTGGTTCTAAATGTTTGTTGAAAATACCAGTGGTAGTGTTGCTGTTTATATTGTTGACTACATAGTTTATGTTGGTAAGAGTTAAAGTTTTAACGCTACCACTACATGTAAATGCACTTTTTCATTTTATTATAGAATCATTATTCAAGGCGATAAGACCAATGCTCTAATTTTATTGTGGGCAGAAATAATTTTATAGCATATTTACAAAGATACCAAATTCTAAGATTTGTATTTTTTACTATAAATTTTATATGTTGAAAAGTGAAATATCGAAACTGTTTATGGAATACGCAGGGTACACTGTATGTTGCAGGTAGACTAGCTGCCAATGAAAAACCATACTTTGTGGTTCTTAATTTTTGTTAAAAGTACTGATGGCAGTGTTAATGTTGCTGTTTATGTGGTTGACAGTTTTAAAGTTTTAACACTTACTCAGCTACGTGTGAATGCACTTTTTTTTATTGTATTATAGAATTCTTATTCAAGGAACGGGCTCCTGTTCAGGGGATAAGACTCATCCTCTAATTTTGAGTAATATTAATTTATTACAAATTTTATTTTATTATTTTCATTATAATACAGTATACAGTGTATGTTGTAGCATAACGAGTCAGACGTTCTTAGCAACCAAAAACAGACCTTGGATCCCTTGGAGATGTCTAAAACTCCAAGGGGTACCAGTGGCTTGTAAAATTCCAGTGTAATCATATCCCTGGCAGTGATCGTTTGTGTTCCACAAAACGCGTCATGTGTCCAGACACTTTGAAAATCACTTTATGTTATGCAGTCAGAAATTCTCAAAAATTATTGCCACGAGATTTTCAAAAACCTCTCAAGAGGTTACGCTCACGATTACTATGCGTGATAGAAATCACGAGCTCATAATCTTATTGTTTTCAAGTAATGAGAAGCGATTCTGGAAACTACACGACGGAAAAATCACTATCACGAGTTTGTTACATATCCAGAAGCACTCAACAACTGTACTGCATGGACTTCACTGAGACTAGGTGAACCAGAACCCACCACAGCATGTTCCTATAATGCCACGCACGACGGAAAAAAACTTTGACGATTTTGTTACATATCCCAAAGCACTCAGCAACTGTATTGCATGGACTTCAGCCTGGGTGAAGCGGAAAATATGTAACATGTTCCTATAATGTCACGCACGATGGAAAAAATCGCTATCACGATTTTGTTACATATCTCGAATTACTCGTGGACGTCAGCCTAGGTGAACCTGAAAGGATATGTAACATGTTCCTATAATGTACGTCACGCACGTCGGAAAAATAACCTTGAAGATTTTGTTGCATATCTTAAAGCACTCATCAGCAACTGTGTTGCATGGACTTCAGCCTGGGTGAACCAGAAAATATCCTCTAACCCGTGCAACGTCAAAATACTACGTGGACGTTTGCGTGGGTAAACCAGAGAGTATTTATAATAATATTATGTACCTATACGGATTTTCTATCAGGGCCTATCTAATCGATCGAAATCGATCATCAAAAATGTAATCGATTAATCGATAACACTCGATAATACTCGATATTTGTCGATTGATTAGACAATTTAATCGATTGAAATCGATAATCACAATTTTTTTGTCACATCGGTGGAAATCGAAAATCAAACACGCGATCTGATCTTATCATAACACTGCATAGCACTTACCTACAAGCTTACCTTCGAATCCGCTTGGTTGATAAAGATGGTGTTACTTTCTCCGGTGGTAGCGACTTTACTTGTTTTTTTTTTTCACCAGGATCACCGCTGTAAAGCTGTTTAAAGCAATATTTCAGCAGATTTCAGCCCAGCAGTCCTATGGTGCTGTGTACTGTGTACTCGATCTTTGCTGTACTTACGATTATTGAATAACGATATTATAAACTAACAAACAAATCAAAGGAAAACTTTTACGCGCACTTGTACTCTAGAATTGTCAGAATCGCAGTAACTATCCGGAGTCACAAGTGTAAAAACTGGCAAACTGTCATCCGTTCTCCAAGAATTTAGAAGGGTAATTTTCGAGGGCTTATAGACCCTTTGCATAAATGGCGCCTAAATTTGAATAACAATACTTGGTACATCCTTAGCCTCACGTTCATGTTTCAAGACAAAGGAAATTTCACATGAGTGTGAGGCTATGGATGTACCAAGTATTGTTATTCAAATTTAGACGCCATTTATGCAAAGGGTCTATGGGGAGGCACACATATATGTTGGCTTACGCAGTGCGGAGTGCTTGTCTTCCTCCATTTACTTTTCGATATTTGTCGAACAAATCGATAAAATCGATAGCTAATTAGAGAAATCGATCAAAATCGATAGTCACAAAGACGCGAGTGATCGATTTCTATCGATTTCCGATATTAATCGATTAATTAGTATCGATTACGATCGATTACGATCGATTTCAATCGAGTATCGAAAATATCGATTAGATAGGCCCTGTTTCTATGTATCCGAAATGTAATTGTCGTTCAGAAAAATAGTGTATATACGATGGACTCAGTATAGGGTCTCACTCGCAAATAAAAAAAGTGATTTTTAGTACCTATCTTGTCCCCATACTATCTAAAAGCATGACAATCCGTGTAAGTTATGATATAAATAAAAGATTAATCTAATGATATAACTTGGTACCTTCGTCTTGTTGCATGTACATGTCTTGATTCGATGCTCTACGAGGTTGGTCACGGCTAGCGCTAGCTGAAGACACTTTCTGGTTCTCTCTGTCGTTCTCAGGTGATTGAATTCATGTACAAGCCAATCGCGGTTGTCGGGTTTGTTTGGTTTTCAACAACATGTTTAATGGTTTCAGCAACAACAAATCCAAACGTATATCCAGGGGAAGCTTCTTTGTTGTTCTTCCCGCGAAAAGAAAACCAGCGCGCCTTCTTTAACTCCGCGAGGAAAATTCGACTGGATTCGACTGGATCAATTTCGCACAAATGCGTCAGGAGAAACACCATATCTTCTAATTCGGGAGGCAAATCTCGTTTTGTGCCCGTTTTCTATGACCGATGACGAGTTCATTGGAAGTCGAAGTCTCTATTACGTGTAAGCGAACAATATTCCCGCGTTGTGAAAATTTATTATAAAAAAATAAATTATGCGGCCAGATCATATCTGAAAATTACCAGGTTACTTATAGTACACAGTTTCTTTTATTGAAAACAATTATCGCAACCACAATAGAACCGCAAAATTCTTGCGATGACAGGAACCTAACAGATAAATGACGTTACGCTATAGCAACCGGACCTGGATGTTCCTTCTGCATGAATTTTTTTTCTTTACTTTCTTCTTTGCACGAATTTTTTTTCTTGGCAATTTCCCTTGCATGAATTTTTTTTTGGTTTTTTCCCCACCCCCCCCCCCCCCATCACTTTTCTAATGGTCCGTCCCTTACTTATGGACTTATAAAGTGTTACAATGCCTTTGTATTAACATTCTTTGAAATGAGCTACTCGTCAAGTTCTTTGATTTCAAAGAATCCAGATCCGTCTGCGCACATGAGAACATTTTCAAAAAGGTGTTGATATTGTGTGATTGTCAGGGGAGGCAAGTCCTGAAATTAAAGAGACTGGCGGTCGATAACCTGACAGGAAATAACCTTGCAAGTTGTCTGTACTTGTATACCTCAGACACCAACAACAATCCTTATCGAAATTCTCTCACCCGGATGATCATGAACTACACCGGACACAGGAGTTTTCAATTCAATATCGAGAGATTCTAAAGGGGGGTCGCTTTGTCGCTTCTTTACGAACCCGCCTGTCGCCTATTCGGTTAACATGGCTGACTTAATTCGAACCATGCCTAGTTAAATGATGTCCATACTAATAAATGCCAGTTTCACTTGAAATAAGTCTTTGATTATCATCAATATTTTTGGTCTTTCCAGCCAGCATTACCAACCTAGCAGTTTTCTGCTGCGGAGATTATTAGCCCTAGGCTGGTAATATACGCCTCAGTGCTGGAGCAAGTGACAGTTGATGCATCTCAAACAAAGAACTAGTTAACCTTGCGCCGCAATCATGAATTAGCCAGTTTCGACACTCAATCGAATCGAAAATCGCTCAGACATGCTTTTGCTGTACTGACTGTACTAGTCCTCATTCAAAAACTTACGCAATGGTTGATCTGAATTTGATCCATATCCTAGCCATCAACGTTGTAAGGAACAAAACTGTCCCTAAAGGAGCGTTGATTATTGCACTCGACGAGCAAACCACTCTGAAAGCACGCACGCGCAATTTCAATGCAAACGATTTCCAGTTTAACGCGGAGTGGTTCGATGTTAGCGCTCAGAATGATGTAAGGGATGAGCTGAGAGCTTTGAGCGAAAGGCAGGATAGAGTTGCTGACCTCACCGAACGAATAGCTGGTCTAACTATTGACCAAATGGATAAAGTGAACCAAAAGATTGATGAACTTCAGGGGAACAACTGATTTTCCCCTATGTGCTCTTAAAGTTGATTTTGTTTTTCCTCGTGTATACTAATCCTACTATCTTAGAATATCTGAAGAACCATAATAGAAGCTTGAGGTCATTTCAGCATGAGTACCTTTTGATCTAGAATGAAATGAGGAATATAGAGGAATATAGCTGAACATAGATTAGAAAAGATAAGAACTGTCTGAATAATACCGTGCACAAGCGCATTTCAGTCTAGCCGCTCTAACTTGTTTCTATAGTGCTAACACAAACTGTAATTTAGACTCAAGCTTAGTTCTGCAGAAAAATGGAAGCGACTATCTCACGAAACAGAAATATACTTGATCTATTACCACCCAAGCCCCTTCGGCACTGCCCGTAACTATTGATTTGCTTGTTTGTTTGTTTGTTTGTTTGTTTTTTTTCACTTCCTTCTGAATCGGCTGGTCTTCCTTCACGGCGAATAACATAGTCTTGTGTATAGGTTATGCAACAATGAAGGTTTTTATGACAAGTGGCCTGGCAGCAAGGCAGCAATTCTTTCTTGCTTTCCAGAACGATCTTCGCTGGACGACACGTTGGCTTTCAAATTCCACCTCCTCCTATTTTCCTGCCTGCAGGAAATTTCCTTTTGGTGTTATTTCAGTTTCAATAAATCGATTAAGTCGGTTTCCGCCGCTCAGGGAATTTTGCCTCCGAGGCTCTCTGTGCCGTCTCCTTCTCCGTAGTCTTCACTTCTCCAAAACCGGTTTGACCACTTTGTTAACCACTTTGAGCATTCAGCAACGAAAATATCTTGGTGATCTCAGTCTTCGAGCTCTTTCGTTAGATCTTAACTTTTCGTACATTTTAAATTGTTCGGATTTTTTCTCCAAATTACCGACTGTCACTTTGTACGGTTCATAAAGCAGCAGACATCGACATCCTGTTTTTCTAAGAAAACTTCCACACGCGTAAATATATCTTATTAGACGTTTTGTTGTGTAGTATCGCTGAGTATTTTTACGAGTTGTGCCGTATTTTGGCGAGCCCGTAGGGCGAGTCAAAATGCAAACAACGAGTAAAAATTCTCAGCGATACTACACAACAAAACGTCTAATAAGAGATTTATTATCCAACACGCCAAATTGGTATGTTCCTGCGAGCGAATTTCGTGGATATTCATTTACAGGGAATGCGTGAAGAAGTATGTGAAGCCGCAACGGAATTGGCGCGGGAAATCCAGCTAACTGATTGGTTAACGACAGGAAACCTGTTTAACGCGGTCCTCTGGAGTACAAATACCGCGTGATATTTGTACTCGTCTTAAGTGTTATTTGTACTCTGGCGAAGTGCAGTTGGATAATAATGTGAAATATTTCAGCCAATCACAGAACCCAAACAAGCACTGTGATTATGGAGAGTCCAGTACGTGTAAAATTTAAGCGCCAAAATCAGCTCTTAGGCAGATTGAATTCACCGTCTACCCTTGTTGGGCAACCTCTTACACTTGGCCATAAGCTATTATTTTTAACAGAGAAACAGAAGCCCGTACTGATATGGAACCTTACTCGTTACATCCCAGTGTTCAAGGCATAGGACATGGAATTCAGTTGTCTCCCCAAGGAGCAATCCAATCAGGAACACTTGGATGTTACTTGGACGCGAAAGGAAATTTTCATTCTGGATATTTTTACTTGAATGGCAGTAACAACCGCGTCGTAACCTGGGAAGATGGCCATAGAGCAAACAAAACTGTGAATAGATGGGCGCCAGTATTTCTGTTCAACGATGTCAGGACACCATATTCATTTTCGAGTCCAAACTTCAGTTCAGTACATTTCAACTTTCCGTGGCTCTACAAGGCTCAAGTGGATTTACAAAATGAGCTGAGGGCTCAGGAGTTTCACAACTTTACCTCTCGAATGGCTAAACTATCTATGAAATGAGTACTTTTTACAGATCAAGTTTCTACCTAGGGATATTGAAGCATGTAGTTCAGTAAGTGTTAAAATAGCTGCCGCCTAGACTTAACTTGGTGCTTGCTGAAGACTCTCTGGACTTTTAGGAAGATGCGAGATGCAGTAAACGAAAAGTTTAACTACTCAGTCGTATACGAACAAATGTTACCAGAAAAAAATTTCGATACAGTAAAAACACTCGTTGAAAGAGCCTAGGAAATACCAACTACAAGAGCACGAAGAGATAGATAGAAGAAGCACGTTCTCAAAGTCTTGGTAGACAACAAACTGTCCTTCACGGTTTATGATTATTGATACTACAGTTCTCTTATAGGAAGACTAGGAACGTATTTGGCATACGATGTTGGTGATTGAATCTCGTCGACAGCTATCGAAAAAAGATTTACACAGTCTCAGGAATGCCGATTACTCGTGCCGCGCCGCTCAAGAAGGTTCGCGGTCGATTCGTTCCAGCCCAAATTTAATTTCAGCCGCTAAAGACGGTGGACTTTATAATGAGAAGATGCGAGATGTTACTACCGAAAAGTTTAATGCTCAGTCGTATACGAACAAATTCCACGAAAAGACCTTCAATAGTAAAAACATTTGTTGAAAGAGCAGAGGAAATATCACCTTCAAGTGCAAGGAGATATAGAGGGAAGAAAATCTTGAAAGACAACAACTGTCCTTTATATACGGTTTGTGGCGCGCAAGAGATGTGATCCGTTTCGGAGAGCTTCTGGACTGTCAGACTATCTGAAAATGTCTGATGAACTTATAAACTGAACATTCAGGTGATTTCACTAGCTGTTTCTCTTGAGAGGAACAAATGAACTTTATTTGAAGAACAAACTGGGTAATATCATTGTCATTAAGTCGGCGGGACTGTTTGTGTTTCTATATTATTCCGCACCATATATTCTACGCGCCGTAGATCCGTATCTGTAATAAGTGAAACTTATATGTGGGTAACAGTTTTGTATACACGACTTTTTTGCAAACCCATTCTTTACTGATAGGAAACTTGTTATTTTCATATTGATTAGAAAAGTTTCTCAGCCG
Source organism: Platygyra sinensis (assembly GCA_019787425.1). Taxonomy (NCBI): domain Eukaryota; kingdom Metazoa; phylum Cnidaria; class Anthozoa; order Scleractinia; family Merulinidae; genus Platygyra; species Platygyra sinensis. Next base: position 84,893 of record JAHPZR010004990.1, read on the forward strand.
TGGGCAGTGTTTATTAAAAAGCAAGCTTTTGATTGGTTCATAACTTGAAGCTTTCAGTGCCATGACAAAACAATTGCAGTAATTTCAAACGTCGAACATAATTTAGTCGCGTCGAGCTGCGCCAAGAAATTTTAAAAATTCAAATGATGGTTAGCAAAACAGTTAACACACTAGAGAAAGACCGTGAAAACCAGTTATCTACCTACTATCGAGTATCCTTACTTATGGGCTTATATAGCTTCACAATGATTTCATATTCATGTAATATTCTTTGAAATGATCTACTTGTTCTTTGATTTCAAAGTATAAAGATCAGTCTGCGAACAGAACATTTTAAAATAGGTGTTGATATTAAGTGTGATTGTCGAAGGGAGGCTAGCCCTGAAAGAGAGACTGACGGTCGATAACCTGACAAGAAATAACCTTGCAAGTTGTCTATACTTGTATACGTCAGACACCCACATCAATCCTTATCGAAATACTCTCACCCGAATGATCACGAACTACACCGGACACAGGAGTTTTCAATTCAATATCGAGAGATTCTAAAGGGGCGTACCAGACGTCGCTTTGTAAATCGACAAAAGCCTTTCACAAATTATGTTTACGGTAATTTAACATTGGTCTGAACTAGGGATCTAATTATAACGCAGGTCTGAAACAAGAGTTTGATTGTAAGGTTCAGGTCATTAATAGAGTAGGGAATATCGCAAATTTTGGTCGTAAATAGGGTAAGGGTTTTGGGAAGCGGGCCGCACACCCCACCCAATTTTTCTGGGAGTTCCCCCCCCCCCCCCCCGGGTCTGTTCGGTTAAAATGGTTGACTAGTTTCACTCGAAATGAGTCTTCAATATTTTTTATCTTTCCATCCAGCATTAAAACTTAGCAGTTTTCTGCTACAGAGACTATTAGCCCCTAGGCTGGTTATATACGCTCGCGCTTCAGTGCCGGAGCTACTGACAGTTGATACATCTCAAACGAAGAACTAGTTAACTTGGCGCCGTTGTCCTAAAAAATATGAAATTTTAATCAATCAGCCGGATTGTCTGAAGAGCTATAATAGAATTTTAAGGTGATTTCATAATGAGTACTTTTTTATCCAGAATGAAATGTGGCTAGCTAGAGGAATGTAGTCAACATAGATTTGAAAAGATAAAAACTGTCTGAATAATACCGTGCAAAAAGCGTATTGCATTCTAGCCGTTTTAACTTGTTTCTACAGTGTTTAAGTTAACACAAACTGCAATTTAGACTGAAGCTTAAGTATTACTATTAGTTCTGGAGAAAGATGGAAGCGAATAAACTCACAAAACAGAAATATACTGTACTTTCGCTTCAAATTTGCTCCATTTTTGGTTCTCCGTTAGCACTGAGAATAGAGAAGTCCTATTAAGCGTATTTTCAGTTAAAATCACTGCGAAATTGCAGCCTAATATCGATCAGTTGTTAATTGAATTCAATGTAAGTGATCGTGATCAGACTAGGCGTCATGCCTCAAATATCTTCTTTTGTCTTTCATGTTATCCGTATTTCATTTTGAATTGAAATTCCTTATTAACTCTAATTTTGCGCTCGTCATTAATTATTGAAAATAGAGCGAAATCGCCTCAAAAACATGAACTAAGACCACCCAAGCCCCTTCGGCACTGCCCATAACCATTGGTTTGTTTGTTTGTTTTTTTTTCTTACTTTCGTCTGAATCGGCTAGTCTTCCTTCACGGCGAAGAACAATGTTCAAGTCTTGTGCCGTGATAGGTTATGCAACAATGAATGTTATATAATGACACATGGCACTCGCGGCCGCCCCAGTAAGGGTATATGGTTTTCAATGTATTAAGCCCCCAACTTGGTCACGTGGTTATGACAAGTTGCCTGAGAGCAAGGCAGCCATTCTTTCTTGCTTTCCAGAACGATCTTCGCGCGCTAGATGACACGTTGGATTTCACATCCCACCTCCTCCCTTTTCCTGCCTGCAGTGTTTCCCTGTGGTGTATTTCAGTTTCAATTTACCGGTATTCGTCTTCTTTGTGCTCTCACCTTGACACTCAATATTATTTTCTAAAACCAAATACTGTTTGTAATATATTAGAGAAATCAATTTATCGATTAAATCGGTTTTGGGTCTTTGCCCTCAGCCATTTTACTCCCCTATGCCACAGAGGGATCGAAAAGGAATAAGTAAAGTAAGTCGCATTGTCTATGTTTATTCTTGCGCCCTTTAAACTAATGCAGCTCTGGAATAAGTGAATTCCCTGATTTGGAAAAACTGTAAATAAAGGAAAATAATGATTGGCGCAGCGCAGGGTAACACCAATGTTTTTCCCTCTTCCTCTCTTCCACCCAATATTCCCTGTATTTCCTTTGTTTTTATTATATATATAAAAAATTTTGTTATTTTTTGCCTTTTAAGCTCCACAAAAATGTCTAAAGTAATGTAGCTTTTAGCAAACTTTAGATAACATTTGTCATCGTGGTAAATGGTGCGACGTATTTGGCGCTGAACAATATGAAACTGAATCACAGTTCAATTTGTGGTCTAAATCAGGAGCCATGATCAGGGGTGGAGACCGTAAGTCTTGGGATGCGCGCGGACCCATGATATGAGACAATTTTTCTATTTTTAGAACAAATTGCGCCATCCTGACGTCATATATCCGCGCTGATCCACGCACGTATCTTGGGCTCTCGAGTGGATGTTGTCACGTTGTGTGATGAAATGGTGAGAATTGCGAGATTCTCTTGACGATTTTTCACAGCGATGGCAGGGAATAAGGCAGTGAAGAAGAACCAGAGCTCTTCTGTGTACCTTTATGCTCTGATTTAATGGAAAAGGTGTGTTTTTCAGGGTCGAGAATTTCTTTAATTTCGCGCTGTGAATGAATAAAGTCCGCTCGCCGGCTAGTTATACGCGTTAACTTTTGTGTTTGTTCTGTAGAGAAAAGTTCTGTAAGAAAACTGTTTACTCCGGTATCGAGTTAATTTGCGATTTTTTTTTGCGAGTCGGTGTTTTCAGATTGTGAAAAAATCGTGAAAAAGATTTGCTTCGTTGTCTTTTGTGCTGAGATACTACAACAATTTTCACCAACGTTCGCCAAAAGTCTACTAACATCATGGCGATTGTGTGCTTTTTTTTTCACATAGTCAAACTTCACGCTACAAAAATAAAACTTTAATATGTACTGTAAACAAGAAGTTTTGACTCAATCGAAATCTTTATTCGAGTTGATTAAAAGCGTCATCGTAACTTTTCTGATTATTTCTGCTGTATTCACATATTTTCAGCTAAGTTTTTAATATGTTCTCAAACATTAATCAACCTTAAACATATTCAAAAACTAGAGATATTATATGAGTTCGATGTACGTTTTCGACTGGCTGTGCAAAACACGCATCGGCGGGCGCTCTTATTCATCGACAACAGACAATTTATTAGATTTTTACACAAACAAAACTGAGCAGCATCTACAGACATAAACCTATTGTCACTTATTGGGCCTAAACGCTGCTATATCCAAACATATCCAACTAGTTCTTTTTTTCTGTGTTATGAAAAAGCTCTTAATCTTCTTCATATGTGAAATTTAGATTGGAGTAATGTGAAGTTCTTGTAAAAGGAGCAGCGGAACTCAACTTGGTCAGCGATATAAAGCGGGACATACCTAAATTCGGCACTGTCTTCACTCAAACTGGAGCAATTTACGGCGAAAATACTTAAGCAAAATTCCAACAGCCATAAAGGCGTTGAGTTGTGGGCCAAATAAACAGCATAAACGATTTCGGACGCCATTTCCCCTGTGCGACATCCGCTAAAATCCTCGCAGCAATGTACGCGCGTGTGCCGCAGGCGATGGCGCAATTTGTTCTAAAAATAGAAAAATTGTCCCATATCATGGCGCCAACCCCATTATTAGAAATGGCGCGCGCTTACGGTCTCCGTCCCTGATTATGGCTCCTGTCTAAATTAAATCCTGCTTTACATAAATGTCCAGGCCGAGATGTACATTATAGACTACCTTTGCTGAGGCCGCCAATCGTCAGCTGAAATTATTACGACTTCAAGAGGGCCTTTTTCAACACACAGCTGAATTCAGTTATTTAGGTATTTTCAGGTTTCAAGCTGACTTATTCAGCCTTCTTTCTTTTTCTGCCCATAGTAATGCAATGTTATGTTTTGCTGCACAAATAGTGTGCTCTTATTTTTACTCATTATCCACGCTTTCGATCTTTCCTAGTTTTAAATCTTATTGCGTTTTGTTTTATGACTCCCTAATTTGGCAGATCTTCCTTATGAGGGGAGCGGGACAGAGCCTGAACAGTACAGTACAGTAAAGTTATCAGCTAAAGAAACAAAATGGACTTCATTCCCCTTCTCACATCTTTGATTTCCAGTTCTTTTTGGCTTCAGTATCTCAACCTCGTTCCCAGGACCTTTACCCTGACTTCGGTTCCAGAGGCCCGTTTCTCGAAGCTCCTGGTAATTACCGGGCCCGTTAAGCTGTTTTGTTTTCCATTCTAGAGGGAGTTTCAAAAGATTTGAAAAGTGTACAGTAAAGTTGTCAGCTAAAGAAACAAAATGGACTTCATCAGAGGTTACAACACGCTCTACTTTTCTTGAGACTTTGATATCAAAATCTCATTCCGGGTCCGTTGAGTTACCGGGTCTTTCGAGAAACGGGCCCCAGGATCTTTACCCTGGCTTGGGTAAAGGTCCTGGGAACGAGGTTGTCAGTATCTTTGTGCCTTTTCTGTTGTAACGCCGTTGCAGGAAACCTGCCTGCCCGGTCTCTCTTTTCCCCCTTCCTTGCCAATAGACGAGTTACCCGTCCGGATTCTCGCTTTCCTACCCCGCCAATCATTTTGTACATCAAAAAAAACACTGACTCAAAATAACGTGATAAAGCTTAAATGTCCAATAGATCTAAGTTTGAAACATAACAGTAACAGTGCCGGAATTGAATCGTTTTTTTTAGTTACCCTTGGTATAACCACTTTTCATCGGCTGCAGACTTCCAGTGTTCCAAAGAAGAATTCATTCCTGAGCTTTCGTCACTTTCCATTTCAGTTCTTTCAAATGAATTTCAAATGAGTTTTTTGTTAATTAATCCTTATATTTTGAACTGACGGTACTGTGATTATTGGCATCAAACACTAAGTTTTTTCCGTTTCTGCATAGTTTATATAGGGGACTGGTTATGAAGCCCGGCAAACATCAAAGGGGCAAACAAAGATGGCAAGATTTAGGTTGGAAGGTCCACGACAGTGCACAATCCTTTGTTTTGCACTCATACACTATGCATGAATTACGTAACAAACACGTTTCTATTGGTGAGTTTCTCAGAACGGAGTAAACAACTATTGTATTTTGTGCACCGTCAAGGCCAAAAACACGAACAAAAACATAAAACAAAGAACTTTGTCGAGTTTCATAACCATTCCCCTCTATTAACTATGGTTTCTGAGGCAAAGTGTGAATAAGAATTCCCAGGCTTTGATTTCCAGTCGGTGTAGATGATATAATCATTCTCTGGAGAGATCATACTCAAGATCCCTAAACAAGCTGTTGTTGAAAGAACACAGTCACGGTGTTTTGGCCAAGTACAAAATAACCTTCTAAGTAGAAGAAAACCTGAAAACAGCAGTTTTATTAAAATAGAAAAACACCAAAAAGATCATAATATGACATAAAGGAACAAAAATGGTCAAGGATTGAGAAGATTAACATGGATTGCAAAAGACGAATTTGAAAAATTTAGGCTGAACTTTTCAACACGTTCAAACCGTGATGTAGCTCTGCACGAGTTTGCGCAAACACATTTAAGACGTCACATTAATTTTAAGATTAAGTTTTATTAGTAAAAAGACCAGTTGCTCCATTTAGGTTTCCTACAGTATCAAATCAAACGGAGCACCTATATTTTTAAATGTAGATTATCTTTTAAATTAAACAAAATAATCGCGTTCTAGGAAACTCGATAATCAAATACAGTAAGCTGCAATAACATCACCGTCACAACTTAGTGCAAAATATTTCCCAGCAGTTCACAAGTCAGAACATGATTCTGAACCAAACAATTGAAGAATATTTGTTACCATCTTTTTCAGTCATTAAAATAGGAAATTATTCTTTGTACAATTTTACAAAATTGTAAAATCAGGAGAAAGCAGACTCATTACTATGGTCTGCCAGAGTAACTCGTAATTATTACAAGTCACAAAGACAGACCACAAATGCTCCATTTAAGGACGTTCGCGCCCAAAAACTTCCCACGTACAGATTTTTTTAAAACTTTGACTGCAGGTAGAAAATGATAAGATTAGATGAAAAACGTAAAAAAAATCGGGGGTCACCGAACTCGTTTTGAAGATAAGGCGCATCACAGATCATAGCATTTCTAGGATTTCCAGCCACTGAGGCGATTCTGGCCGGATTCATTACTATCGGCATATATTTAAGTTGAAGAATCATATCTAAGTTGTGTGTGTTTAACACAGTATATATAGACCTATTTGATATATCTTTGCTACATATGCCATTAAATCAGCTAGAATTAGCCTTAAAAAAATACAACTTCTAAGTTACGCACACCTGTATCCATGTACAAATTCGACCCTATTTGAATAGTTTATGAGGAATAATTAAAACTTCCCACGTACAGATTTTTTTTGTTTTTTAGTATAATGGAAAGAATCAGAAAAGGAAGTGATCTGCTGAAAAAAAAGTGGGGGTCACCGAGCATCCAACAAAAATATTCGCACACAAAGTTAACGCAAAGGTCATCAGCTCTATATTTTGTTGAGTTTTCGACTCGGTGCGCGCGCTTGAAAATGACGTGGCACGCGCGTGACCAATGAATAGCGTGCGCACTAGAGATGCGCAGTAGCAATGGGCGCGAACGTCCTTAACATGCTTGCATGCTCAGTTCAGTGTTGTCGTTAACAAAAAATACGAAAGAAACAACAGTTTAACAATAGACATTTAAACAGTTGTTTGTTCAGTGACCTGTCCTTTGAATGACAGCGAGGCTGCAGGTGTCCTTGTTTTGTGTAATTCGTCACCGTTGATTGTGTTAATCAAGCTGTTCTTATCCTAAGCAGTTGGCATTTCAATGAGAAAAGCGGACCAGCATGACCAGCCTCATTTGCATTCATGAACCAGGTAGCTAAGCACACAACTGTAAAAGTGCTTATTGATCAATTCGTTTTTTTAAATAAAGTTTGCGTTTTCTTCAATAAGCTGCTTTGAATCTTTGTAAGAAGTGGATGGCTCATCTGGCTGGGTCTCCTGTTCTTCACTCTGTTTACTAAGTACAGGATGCTCACCATCGCCTATATGCAATTGTAGAAGAGGAATCGATTCTTCAGTGCCTGCTCGGCTGTGCATGCTGAGTCGTTTTTCCTCCTTTTTCTTTTCTGCGCCATGAGTCTTCTTTGGTTCCTCGGTTTTGATCATTTTGAGCGCAAAAACATCATCCTTTCGAGTAACTGAAAGCAAATCACAATTGTTCAAACAATGCGTGTCACGGTAGACACAGGGTCGAAAATATATTATTTAGAGAAAAACCGACTTTGTAACAAAGTGAGATTTGCCGGTTTGTGTCTTTTCAAATCAAGTTTACGATGGATGTGAAGGAGAGTACACTATGTGAAGGCTTCTGAGACTCTCTATTGCCATCCAAGTCACAGGTAGATTTTCAAATATTGATTAAACTCATTGAAGCCCTCTTTTGAAAGTTTGTGGTTAGTTTTGGTCTCATTTGCTGGTCAACAGTTTCAAGCCTTGAAATCCATTAAAGCCTTCTCAATCACGATAGTTCACAGGAAACATTTCAGAATGTTGGGATTAAAACTGACTCCGCCAGTAAAACAACAACTAACCCTCATTTTAGCCCGGTGGACTTCCATATAAAAAGTAAGGGAATGCATGCTCTCCGGAGATTTTGAAAATAACCCTAAGGGGTACCAAGATCATGTTTGTGAACGTGCTTGAAGTAATATATCAAACACTCGAGACAGTGTTTCATCAGGATATCCAAACACCGTACCGAGAAGAGAGTTGAAAATACGGCGCGTAGCGAACTATTTTTGACGAAATTCTCGGTGTTTGGATAGCCGATGAAACACTGTCTCGAGTGTTTGATCAATCTTCTCAATCAAAACAAAAACAAAGGAGTAAACGGAGAAGTGAAATCGTCAAATCTATGCTAATTAAGACCGGATATCCAAACCTCTTTCACAGTTGTGATTTTCTTTGCTTTAACTTGATGAATTATTAATGAGTTTGAGAATAGTTTTTTTTACTCCTCAGAGGAACCAATTCTAAAACAAAACATTAACTGACTCTTTCATAATTCTAATAGCAATAAAGACGACTGCTTCTACTTGTAAAGCTGACGAGACGTCGGACGCGATGTTCGACAAGCTGGCTACACCGAAAGGTCTCTGACCGGGGTCTCTGATGAGTCTCTTGGCAGAGATGAAACACGAGTGTCAGACTAGCCATGAGAATATGTCAAATATCTCCTGCCGTCATATTATTTCCAGCTTAATACCCTTAAGCCGCGAAATCTCCCGCTGTGGACGTTTTGGGGCTGAACACCCTATGAAGTACCAAAACGTTTTTTAACTCCTAAAAGATATGACGTGCACCCCTGTCCTTCTGATATGAAAGTCTCCCCCCCGGGGGGCATTTTAGGCCAATTACGGCGAGGGACGTTTAGACTGTTAGCCGTTTAGATTAGCCATTGCTACGTATTAACATTCAACTGACATATTTGACGTTGTTAATTCATTCTTATAAATCTTTGAAAACCACACTTATATTACGTGGCGATTATACACTCTTTACCTGGACGTTTTCGCTTCCTGAGACTTGCTTTTCTGAAAAATAAAAATGACATAGCCAATGGCTACTCTGATTACCAAGCACATTTTATTATCCTTTCCATAGCCATAGATAACAAATATTTGTCTTTTTACATTTATTTTATAATACTGCTGAAATAACAAAGAAGTTTGAAGTTTGTAATTTTGTTTGAGGACAAATACAAGGCCTACCTCTTTAACTCACGGTTGCCTTTTACAACCCAGACTATCACAAATGACACCATCCCAATAATCAATGAGCAAACCACAACAACAGAGATCTGCCAGCCGTTATCAGCTTCCTCATCGGTGGAAGCTTCTATCACGGGTGGTTCATCGGGAAATCCCATAGTGCTGTGCGAGCCGGGGTCTACCACGTGACCATCATGAGTTTTGTTTGTGTTGTTTTTGTCGCCATGATGAATGGTATGGTGCTTGGGTTCGCTAGGATGAACAGGAGGATGGGTCGGATGTGACGTTGTCGTGGTAACTGATTTGCCAGAAGTGTTCATTTCTGATGGTGTTGTCGTTTTGTCAGGTAATTGAGAGGTGGTAAGAGGTTTTGTCGTTGCTGTCGTCTTTTCTCCATCTGTAGTGGGTGGCTCTTTTTCCTCTGTTGACTTAGCAGCAGATGACGTCGTAGTGTTCATGGTCAGGGGATGAGATGACGTAATCAAATCTGCAATTTGAGATGAAGAGAAAATTAGAGCTGATATCACGATATTCATCTCTTTGAAGGAGGTAGGTATCAGAGTTTGAGATGACTTGAAATTTTTTATTGACTTAGATGACGTAACAATATTAGTTTTCAGTAATGGTGTCTTGGTGTTCTCAAGTGAAGAAGTCTGAGATGAAAATAAAGTTATTTCCTTGTTGACTTGTGATGATGTCATAATTTGTGTTGGAGTAACCATTCGTGATGACGTCATGGTATTCTTTGACTGTAGTGACGTCATATCGTCTAAATGTTTGTGTTCAGTTGTTGTTTTGACTGGTGTAGATCTTATAGCATTTGATGACGCCAGTAATCGTGACGATGACATTGATTTTGCTAGTGATGGTGAAGTCATATCTTCTGCTTTTTGCGATGAACGCGAACGTTTGGTTAGCGCAGCTACAACTGCCGTGGATACAAGAGATGTCGACAGCTTTGACGGCGTCCTTGTTTCCGTAAGTTGAGATGTCGCCGTGTCTTCTATCTGTTGTAATGAGTTATCGTCTTTAGAGGGACTGGAAGATGTTTTCACTGATGCAGAATCGAGAGCTCCAGATGATGTCGGGGGCTTCACTAACTGAGAAGATATCATTATCTTCGTAGGCAGTGATGTCATTTCTTTCAATCCCAATGACGAAGGTTCGATTTTAAAGGTTGTGGTAGCTTGAACTGCCTCTAAAGGAATCTTTTCTTTCTCCTCAAGCAATGTCGTCTGGGTTGAAGGTGTCGTCACTAGTTGAGATGATGCCATTTCCTCTGGGGCTAGAGAAATGAAGATTTGTTTTGACGAAGACTCGCTTTCCTTCGACGCTGCTGGCTTTACGGTAAGAGAGGGAGTTTCTTTTACCTTAATGACAGGGGATGACTCGATTTGTAACGCTTTGCGTGATGACAGTTTTTCTGTGGTATGAGAGGACAAAGGTCGTTTTATTGGAGACGAAGTCGACATTACTGCCTTTGCTGACTGAGAGGAGCTTTTTTCTTCTTCCTTAATGATCGAGGATGTGGTGATTTCCAAAACTTTTAATGTTGTCATTTCTTCCTTGGTCTCGGAAGAGAAAATTTCTTCAAGGAGAGAGGATGACTCGATTTCCGTAAATAGGGAACTTGTCAATTCACTCTTAGTTTGTGACAAGAAAATTTGCTTCTCTTGAGATGACAGCACGGTAGATGTTGTTTCTTGTTTACTGAGCAAAGGAGAAGCCTCAATTTTCAAAGGTTCTGACGATCGTATAACTTCTCTGATTGAAGACAGCGTAGAAGGAATGGTCTCGTCTTTAGGTGTCTCCACCTGCTGGACTTCTTCAGTGGCTCTCTGTGACGTCATCTCTCCGATAGGTGATGAGGTAGCAACCGGGTGTGACGTTTTAATTAGCGACAGTGTTGACCTCTCTTCATTTGGCAAACACTTATCCAAGCGTGTTACAGAATTACCAGTATCTGAACCTGTTGAATGACTTGTTGTTTCGTCGATTTCATGTACTTGAATTGTCGTTGTTATTGCTCTCACTCTTGTTGTTGAAGCGGATTTTATTCTGAATTTAGCTGCACTGTTCCCTACTATTGAGACTTCTGCAGTAATAGTATTATCTGTGCTTATCAGTATGGTCCGTGGCTGCGAGGCTGATGGTTGTGTTGTGCCCAGGTATAGTGGAACCGTTGATTCAGATCCTATAAATAGTGACAGAAAGCTGGAAATTCAAAACGAGAAACGACCCTTCAAGCAAGAACGTTTCTTTGAGAACTTGTTCTCTTTTTATTCATTTGCTCATTTCAAGAAAGATAGATTGTGTAACTGCATTATACATGTTGTATTGAAGACTTCAAACTTCTATTTCACCGGTTTTCACTATTGTACTGTCAAATTTGTCAATTTGTCAAATTAAAACCGTTAATATTTTACTAGAAGATCAGAGACGTTGTCAGCAATTTTTGAAGTCGTGGTTTTCTTGTCTAAAATTAAATAGTTTGTTGTTTGTAAGGGTCGGTAGGGCTGATATCGAATTTGTAGTAGAGGTTACCAAGCGAGGTGCGGTAGCTTAGCCGAGTGTGAGACCATAGTGGGTCCATAGCCAGTACTTGCCTAGTGTGCATTGAAGCCGTTTCTTACTTCGTTCTTTACATAAATATTGCAAATTGAATACACACTTATCAGTAAAACTCTTAGTCGCCTCTCCCAGAAGGTAGGAGACTAACCCTTAAGCTACCCAAAAAGATGGATTCTAGATGATGTATGACATTTTCAGACTGCAGACTACACTTAGGCCTAAATAGGGCTCATTTTAGCCTGAATAGCACACAGGTTGGCCTAAATAGCGCTTCGGTTAGCCTGTTTATGTTTCTCTCTCGGTAATGGAAATCAGCAAATCAGTGGGAATGCAATATTAGTCAAATATCTGCAATCTGAAAATGTCATAAACCGCTCTCAATGCACCACTTAGTCATTAATATTGCTTCAATTTACGATAATGGCTGCAGTGTGTTGACCTGCTGGAGGGACAAAGTCCTATCTGGAAATATCGTGTCTTTTCACTATAGCTTTGAGCTTACTATAAACTTGCTTTGTTATCTTACAGGAAGAAAAAGACACCAAAAGCGGGAAAGCAAAGAAATAGGTAAAAAGAAACTATTACAACTTAAAGACCAAAATTTCATCAGAATGGAAATTTTGATGCTACACATCCTGTCACAAAATCAAATTTGATGAGCTGCATGTGACCCACTTCAGTTCAATCCACTTCTTACCCAAAATTCCTGCTCTGTTTGGCTCTGTAGTTTATTTTTATCCGAATGATTATTTGCATAGCGGGCGACATTTAGCGAAATAGTATGTCTATGAAACTTAGAAGAGATGAATGAACTTTTGATAATCATAATGGGCAGTCGCTTTTTGCCATGATTATGTAACTAACCAAATGTTCTGATTAGAAAACGTTTAAGAGGCATACATTGGAACAAATGACGAAACAGGTTATTAGCATTACAAGGTTTCTATACGATTATTCAGTACAGTGATAGCCATGCAAGCTAGGTTATAGTTAATAGAGGGCAATGGTTATGAAGCCCGGCAAACATCAAAGGAGTACAGATGCCAAAATATAGGTTAGAAGGTCCGGCCACGGCTGAGAACAATCTTTTGTTTAGTGGTCATGAATTACGTCACCAAAACGTTTTTATTAGTTTGTTCCTCAGTTCGAGCAGAATAAACAACAATTGTGTTTTGAGCATGGTCAAGGCCAAGAAAGAGAATACGAACCTTAAGCAATGGCGACGGCAATGTCTAGCGAAAAACTGATTTATATTCTACCTTCGCATTGCGTAATTTAGTATCGGTATCTGCTCATTAAGCTAATCAGTCTGAAAACCTTCTCAAACTGAAAATGTAATGCTAGCAGTCAGTTCCAGAAAGAAATACCAAAAAATTGTCTTTGCGGTCCGCGTTCTCCAAAGAACGCAGAACTTGTCTCTTGTAGAGTGCGGCTACGAAATGTACAAAGATTTTTAAAAAAGCAGGTGCATATTCATTGTTCCGCTCATTAAACCTTTTGTTTGGTGACGTGTTCGTTTCCACTGCCGCCATGGTTTGCTTGAGCTCCCAATAAAAACATACAACAAAGAACTTAGCTGGGTTTCATAACCATTCTTCTCCATTAACAATGGTTAGGTTAACCTCCTTAGGATACAGAACCATACTGAACAACTAGATACTTGTCATCTGCGTTCATTTTCGTGTTTTGCACGTGCACTGTACATGTTAACTATTTGTCTTTCACTGCATGTAATAACGGCTTGGACTACTAGAGTTATAATATTCCTGATCTATAGAAGAGTTTAAGATCTTCAAACTGCGTCCGAGATATTTTATTGACCAGTTAGTGGATGATGGCGTCTTGAATACATCTACTATTTAAGGTGCTGTTACGCCAGGCAATAAATCGTGCAACTAGTTACTTAATTTTGTTGCGGTGTTGTGAAAAACGTGTTTAACTAAATATGCTTAAACGCAGTTTAAAAGCTTTTTCGTCGAAGAAGCTTATCACTGAGGTTTGTCAGCTTGATATTTAGCATAATGAATGAGGTTTAATTTTTACGTTTTAGTTGGTCTGAAAGGGGTATCACTGAACTGTGATAAAGCTCATAAACATAATTTGACAAGTACAGCCTTACCGGAATCGTTATAAAACGTTATATGGTGCCTTGTCTCAACCCAACCAAAAAACCGCACAAAAAAAAATCACCCAAAGCCGCAAAACCGCCATAAATTTCGTCTAAGACCGAGAACCGAATTCAAAGCCCTCACGTAAAACCACGTAAACAGAGCGAGTGAGTGCAATGTTAACTTATTCAAGCGATGAAAAGGAGAGAGAGACAACTCACAATCGAGCTATAGAAACTGGATGGTCCAAAGTCTAAGGTGTCCCCAAGATGTTATCATAGCCGCTTGATATTTGAGAAATAGTCTTTTGCTGTGATGTTATCTTAAGCTTTTCGTGGTCTGCTTGGTAGTCGTTACGATCAAAATAACGGCTGCTAAAGAGACTAGGTTTATCATGCGCTCGTCTGAAGGAAAGTCTGGGTAGAAGGCTGTATAAGTGACCCCTTGGGATTACAGTTTTAGCCCGGTCGATTGCGAGATAACTTCCTTCACAAAACCAACCGGAAAAAAAATGAGAAATGTACTGGACGGAAATATGAGAAAAACGTCATTATTGTTAACAAAAACCGAAAACCAAACCCTGCAAACCGCATAAGACACCGAAAAGCCGCAGTTTTTTTAGTGGTCAAATTCGCAAAACCCCAACGCTTCTCTCGTAAAACTGTGACTTCTGCGTAACTGTTTTGATTTATAAATCAAATACATTTCAAAACAAAATATTCAGGTATTGAGCTCGGACTGAAAAGTTCCCGATTTATTTTAATGCACCGAAAAAAGCACTCTTTCATTAAAATGACGATGCGTTATACTTCTCTTCCGAAGAAAAAGATGTTAGCAGTAACAATAATAATAATAAATCTGTCTGTGAGACCCTTGATATTACAACGAGGATGTAAATATTGGCCGCTGCTTGGAATAAATTAGTGTCTATAATTAACTGGATTTTTAAATAGTATTTAATTTTCGTCTTGGGTAATTAAGGTTCATAAGGTTAGAATACATGAACAACGCCCTTAAAGGGCGAAAAAACGAGCATTGAAAGCCTGTAGTTTTGGTTTTAATCGGAGAAACTGAAAAGAGACATTAAAAATATTATACCAGTATAAGACCTCGACCACACTACGCTGGAGGAATTTGAAAACCGTCACCGGTAGTTTTGGCTTGCGTTTGAAAAAAACTCGGGCTGGGAAGTCATATGATTATAGTGAGGTCATCCTTTTCAAAATGCTCCATTCTCAAAATAGTTCAGTTCTGTTCACATGAAAACTAAAAGCCGGCTTTTCAAATTCTTCTTGTGATGAACATCTTCGAAAAACTCCGTTTAGTGTGAACAGTAGGCCTAACAGAATAAGTAAGAAGTGAATTCGAAACTGTCTGATAGAACATCATACGTTTGGTCTTAAACGAGCAGCGTCACAAGGATTTTGCTATTTCAGGTCAATTCTGTACTAAAACATTACTTTGAGGCTTTAATTATAAACAAAATCCTTCTGCAAAGCTATAATACGACGAAGATATCAAATGAATTTTATCAGAGAGGGCTAACCATATTAAATTTCTTGAGGATTTTTGGAACATGCAGCATTAAAACTCGAAAATATTGGCCAATTTTTTCAAGTTTCAATCCATTTCCATCCTTGCCATCCGTAGCGACAGGCGACAGGAAATAGTTTCCGTACCTTCAAATAATCTCTTCAATAACAAAACTAGATCATTAGTTTTGGAATTCAATTGATGCAAACACACCTAGCTTTTTATAAAGTTTCCTAATAGCGTGACAATATGCCCCTTTAAACAGGGCGGGCTAAATTTACACAGCACTGAAGAGCAGCCTGGTGAGCAGCCTGTGTAAAAAATGAGCAAGGAAAATCCAATAACTTTTACAGAACTAGTTTGCGTTATTTTTCGCTTTCTTATGTTCGGCATGAAAGTAAAATAAAATGTACTTGTTTTTAATATTGTTCCTCCTTATTTGTATTCTTCCTGAGGACAAATAAGCTATATTACATCATTTCCAATTTTTATAAGATTTGCAAAACATGCACAGTTGATTACTTGTAGTTTACTATTTTTCGTAAAATAAGAGATGATAAAAATATGTCAGTTCTACGTAGAACCTTTATTCAAGGTTTTAAGTGATAATTATTTTGGCACAAGTTTGCGGCTGATTTAACGATCCTTAAAGGTACAACAATAGCCGACTTCGAGCTTGAAAGAATGCACTTTATGTTGTAATATTGTAAGTATAACAAGAACGTTGGTGTAGAGCTGTTTCAAATTATTCAACCAATATTTGTAGAGAGGTTTGCGAATAAGTTTGAAAAAAGGCATGCATTGACTTGACCATTTTATTTTTTGAGACTTATAAACCAAAGCTACATCATTGAATAAACGTAAGATTGTTGTAATTAGTATTGTGATTGCATTCACAAAGATGTCACCTCAGTTATTGAGTGTCCGTGTTGTACTTTTATTGATCGTATAACTATAAGCGCCTCAGCTAATTTTACACCACCAAAATTCAACTTTTCGGTTGCTTACTTGCGCGAACATATAAACTTCATTTCATAAACTAGGACAAATTAAAACGCAAACATGTAGTACATATTAAAACTCGCATGCAAATTATGAAATACTGCACATTTGGAACCTACCTTCAGGACTTGTTGTTGGAACAGTTTCATTTTGACAGGTAACTGTTATTGCCTGTGATAAAACAACAATAAGTAGCCAGCTAACTTTTGTAGCAGTTTTTGACCTCATGATCGTGGAGTTAATTAAATTTGGCGTTTGATTCCCCCAGGTTAATGGTGTGTCAACGCGAATCGTCCTGCTCGAGCTGTTTCAAAGGCACTGACGTAGTGTGATATGAGAAAGCAGCGAATAATTTCTACTTTCCGTGATGCTGGCGTAATGACTGAAGTCCTTTTAACCTGATAGGCGCACATCGACGCAGTTTGACGCGACAAATCACTCAAACGTTAAATATCGTCAATTTGATTGAAAACTTCACTTGACATATCTATTGGTTTAGTGATTGTTTAGTCAATGCTTTACATTTCTTTACCACGGACCACTGCTTTTCCGAAGAAAATAACAAACTGACTACGTGACAACAAAGATGATCTCACCGCACTGGCTTCAGAGTAGCCAGAACATTTTTCATCTGATAAATTTATTTTAAACTCCAAACTCTCGGCAGTATATTGGATGTATATTCGACCTTGTTTGCCAGGAAACAACATTGCCTCACAGCAAGGAAAGCTTCAAGTAACTCGTATTGTCGCTTCAAGTAAGTGTATTGTCGCTCGCCAAATTAAGGAGGCTTGTCGCTAAAATCTTAACATGCACAGTATATATATCTGATACTGGAATCGTCGACTTGTAAGAAATCTTATACTCTCGAAGTCGCGAAACAAATTTTCCTTGTATGTCGGAGCTCCCTGACATCATTTTGTAATAGAATTTTCCAGATCTGTCTCTAAATGTAGTCAGAACCTAGAGGATTCCCTTTAGAAGAAGAAAATTCAGTCGTGATCACAGCATTTGTAGTGACTAATATAATCACCATTGTATGACATCACAAGTGGTCAGCGGACGCCCTCAAACTCACAACTCATGTTGAGATAAAATTTAATGGGTTACAGGAAATCGGGTTAAAATCAATGGGATAAAGGATAGTTAAACTAGATAAAACGGGCTATCGAGAGAAAAACTCGTTAAATTTTGTAACTGGATATAACGGGATACGGGGTATTTTGGCCTAAAAATAACGTAGAGCAGTCAGGGGAGATAACGGATACTCAGTTAGCCCACCCCCTTCCGCTACCTCCCCATTTCGCCTTCAATAGGAACATCATATTTCTCCTTATATTATCAATACGTGGTCATGAAGACAGTCGATGATAATAAAGAAAATCATATCAACCAGGAGTTGTGAACTTCAGTTTAGTAACAATATTTAAGAAATAGAAAACATGTACCGTGTTTCTATCGAGTTATACAAACATGAATGGAAGTTTGGGAGAACGAGAAATGCTGTGGGAACACGAGCCGCAGGCGAGTGTTTCTAAAGCTTTTTCCAGTTCTCCCAAACTTTCACGAGTGTTTGTAGTATAACTCGATAGAAACACGGAGTACATGTTTTTTTATTTCTTTTAGAAAACACCACGACCAGAAAAAGGAAAACAACTTGTTAACTTTGATTATCAAAATGTAAATTCTCTTTGCTCGCGCCATCATTACGTCAACAGCGCGCGCTAGTTCTGTGTCTCCATCGAGTTATACAAACGCTATTTTTAACCAATCAGCGCGCGTGCTATCTTAGGACTGTTTTCTAAGAAAATATAACTGATACTACTATGATTGTCCAGTTGCTGCACTAAAGTGAAGCTATTTTAGAAAAAAAGCCAAAGCAATTTTTGGTGACTTTGTACAAAAATAAAACTTGCGAAAGCCAAGGAAAGAGTTCAGACTTATCTAACACTTATGGAAATAGAATAACTGAAGGAGATAAATATTGCAATTTAAAGACTTATGGTTGGCAAGACTACACCATGTTAATGTGACCACCTTTGGGTCATGAAATAGCGGCTGCCAGAAACGTTATTTAATACGAAAATAACAGACGAAGCTGTAGGGACTCAAAGTGTTGTCATAGTTACGAGGTGGTCGTATTAACAGGGAAATATCACGGTGTGGTCCAACAATAAAAGTTGAATTTTAGTTCCCAAGTGGCTTATTTATTCCGTTTCCTTAAACATTGTTTCATTAGATAAACTAGGCCTGCTGTTCGGGCGAATTTTAGCAGAAACTCAGCATTTCGTCCTAAAATGTTTGGCCGCTATCTTGAATTTTTAAGCGGAGGAAGGTTGCGGAGAAAAAAATTCTACTAAGTAGGTGGACGATAGCCGAGAGCAATCAGGGGGAAGAGAGGGGAAGGAAAAATCACGCCTTTTAGACTATTTATTTAATTCTGAGTTACAGGTTAATGGTATTCTGATCTTAACTTACTGACAGCTCTAAATTATCAATATTTTTATATGTTAGCTAGCCATCTTTCAATGTGCAGTGTACTATTTACTATTTTTATTTATTTTACCACAAAATACAAATAACTACTGTTCCGCTGCAGAAACGTCTGACCCAGATCAGTTCTAATGACGCAACCATCACGTAGATCCGTAGGTCAGTGACAGTCATTTCCGCGCGGGCCACGACCAATCAGATCTCTTTATTGTTACGTCTTCAGTGGGTATGTTGCAAGATGTTACGGAGGATGACGCTGAGCATGCGTAAAACGAAAGACGACTAGATATTAACTTAGCACTAAACTTATTTAGGACATCTAAAAGATGTCTTCGCTAACTTGAAGTTTCATTCTGTTTTCTTGAATGGAAAGTTCCAGGCTGTACACTAAATTTGTACTCTCAAAGGTAAATCTTTACCATTTACAAAACCGAAATTAAGCGAAAAATCTCTTCGCCAAATATATAGATTTTCTTAAACGATTAAATAACTTGGTTCATATTTGAGCACAGCATACATAACTTGAAGTAAGCCTTCATTTTGACCAAAAACGACTGTTTTTTAATGAAGATATCAAGGAAGAAGTGACCGTTTTCGTTGTACCTAGTCTCGTCGTACCTCGGTTTCGGGACGTGCGTGAAAAGCGAGCAGCATAGACCTAACTTCAATACCTTGCTTTGTCTGCTACAGTAGTACATTGGAATAGCTGGGAGAATGCTCGCTTAAGTGAGGAAAAAATACTTCAGTTCTTATATTCGTCTCGATTTATTAGAGACGAAGTATTCACGATATTCTCACTGACAAATCGGACAGAGAACGAACATTCCGACACCAGATGTGTCGAGAGCTTATCACCGTCAGGTTATGACACGTTGCCAGGCAATGTCGGTGTTTAAGACTCAGGTAACTCACGAGAATGCAATTCCGATCGAAAAAGATTCTTGAATTCCACGAACCCTTCCTTAGTTCGATTTGTTCGTCTATTGGATAGACGAGCTGTTGAAGATTGACTGTGATAAATTCAGCATAACCATAGCAAGTCACGCATAGCGGGTCGCGTTTACAGCAAGTCACGGTCATAACTGGTCACACCCAAAACTGGTCACGATCATTGATTCCGTGACCAATTAATAAATCTTAAACCACACCATAGGCTCACTCAGTGTCACGTGTCTCGTTGTCATTCGGCGGGATCATCATAGTCATGGTAACAAGAAGCATCCTCACCAACTATCACGTGACGTTTTGTGTTATCTTCATCAGTATCATCTGGGTCTGCGTAATCGTGAAAGTCAATATTGTCTTTTATCGCTTGCTCCTGGTTATCTTCATGGTCTGATAAGACGATAACACCTCCTGGCTCGTCATAATCGTGCATGTCTGAAGATAAATCGTTTATTTTTTGTTTTCCTGGTTTGGAAGCGTTTATTTTCTTCATAATTGCCTCCAAGGGAGGATCTTCATAATCTAAACTGGAATCCACGGAAGGATGGTGAGAATAATCAAACGAGTCTGAAATTAAAATTTTGAGCAAAAATTAGCATTTCTAGTCCATGCACGATATCACTATGATCCTCAAGAGCTCAATGTTGTAAAAAGGCAAAACCATAGAGTCAAGAGTGCCGGATCTTTAGGCCTGTGTCAGTATATCGCCAATTAAAGATAAATTTAACATTTTATATTTAACAGTGATTTAAGAATAAAATAAATAAATAAATAAATTAGTAAATTATCTGCAAAAGGGTTAACTCATCACCGTATATATTAAAACGAAAAAAAAGCTTACGACAATAAACAGTAAACGGCAAAATGATTCTCCGAAGAGGAGAAAAAACAGAAACGTGATACAAAACAAGCAATAGGTCAAAACGAGTCTTAAGTTCATTTTCACACAAATCAAACTCATTTTCATATAAAATGTTTGGCACGAGAAATCGTTTTGAAACTGAGGCACAAGGTAACCGTATTGAATATACAAATCAATATATTTATTTTTCCCTATATTAGCGTTCGACAGGGGCAGCCCAAGATGACATAGCAAAAAGGCGACACGTGCACAGGCCTCCTATAAACACCCTGCAACTTTTTAAAAATTACAATTCACCTTCACTATCAGTTCGTTCTTCTAACTCCTGGTAATCGGGAATCTTTTCTTCATGAACAGTCTGTAATACCTACAGGAATGTGAGGCAACATGCTCATTAACTTCTTTTAACGTCATTCGATTGAAATAGAACCTGCACTGAGATATTCGTCAAACTTCGCCCACTGATTGCTTATATTATAGGAACTTAAATTGTGAAATAAAAATGAGAGGTCCCCGTGTTCGTTTAGGAGCAACAGCACCTTGTTTATACTCCATAAATCCTTATAATAGCACCATGATTATAGTCACGATTGCTAAATAAATTCACGTTTCCGACGATTGTTTCTTGTTCTACACTGAGAATTGGTCCATATTTATTTTACATAGAGAAATTTATTACTCAATTCAAAACAACAGACAAAATGATAGGTCACCGTACCCGTTTTCGAGAAAATGACGATTTACCTCTATAGCGAGGTCCAGCTGTACCTTAAAGAAAAAGCCGCCATTTTTTAATGCACGTGCGCTAATCACGCGTGAAATTATGCGCAGTAGGGATGCGCAATGCAATTCTTAGGAATGACCTTAACAATCTCAGTGCACTTATAACCAAATAAATGATGAGAATAAAGAAACTGATCATAATGTAATTCGCACAATAACAAAAGAATCTCAGATTATGGCAGGGCTGCTTGCGTCCTACAGTATAAGACGGATTATATGAAGATAAGGGAGCAAAAGAACTGTCCCTCCCACTTGTCCCTTCGCTCTGTGCCTTGGGTCATGTTCATGTAAATTATGGTACTAATCCATTATTCTCTTCTTTGTTACTTTTGTTTAATTTTTGAATCCATTTTCTGCCTTCATCTTCCTTTGTTTACTCTCAATAAAATGGCGAGGGGAGTTTCGCGGCGTTATGCCTTATGGGTTGATGTTGCTTTCATTATGCTAATTATGCGAGTTTTCTTTTAATATGATAAAAGTTATTTAGTTTTAGAGCAAAATAAAGTGAATACACATTGTTATATGAGGTGACTGTTCTGAAGTAAAACCTTTTTTAAGTGTCAAAGTATTGAGCTCCAGCGGAGTAGTTGGAGATACTAAACAAAAATGCACCTGTAATGCTGAAGTGCATTAAATGAATATTTACAATACTGCAAAGTTTACAGCAATTACCGTTATTGGTGACATAGTCTAAAAAGCTAAGTTTTCTGAATTTGTTTCTAAACGTAGTTATAGTAGGGGCATCTCTTATACCTTAAATTAGTCCTGCATATCTGATTGACCCCATAATAAACGTATGCTAACCAGCAAAAACAAATTTATGTTTCAAGCATGGAAGTGACTAACCTGTGGGTCAACATTTTTTACCAAAGTCTGATAATTCCGCCCCTCCTCTGTATCGTCTTTTATTAAACTAAGATAATTGGATGAGCGGGTTTCTCGGGTTGGCTTCTGTCCAACAGACAGTGCTCGGTAACCAGGCAGGCTGTCTGACCGTTCATTTGACTTCGTATTCTCAACCAATGGTTGATACTCGGGCCATTCTTCGTCGTTTTCTCCGCTTCTGTTTGTGAGTGACGCCATTTTTAACGTGTCCGAGGCACCTCGCTCGTAAACAGGATTAGAGGCTGGGAAACAAAGACAGACCTTATTAACTATCGCTTGAAAACAGAGCTGTTTTGAATGTGCAAGTGGTAAGGAAGTCTTGATACCATTGGAAGTGAAGAGGAAAAAAGATGTGATAGAAAATAAAACTACACAGCTTCACTCGCGTTTGGACTAGTGCAAACTTAACTCTGGGCCGCCTTAAGAAGTAAACGTACGTTTCGCTGTAGTTACCACATGCATTTTTTTATATTCCCTGACTTTGCCTGATAAACATAACCGCACCTTCCTGACCAAATTTCAGACATACTAGTGGCCGATAGCCTGTCTTTACAGGTGTTCTTTTCATCCATTCATTTTACACTGATGAGTTATCAACAAATTAACCCTCGTCATTACAGAAAAACATTGTTGAGATCACAGTGATCCCAGGTTTGTTTTTCCCCAGCCTTCAATGTAATTAAATCAGCGGTGTTGTGTTTCAATTTCCCGGACTGTTCTTTGAAATGTAACTTTTCCCCGACACAAGATAAAGTTTCGCTGACTTTTTTTGACCTTGAAGAAATTTGTCCTGAATAGCGCTTCCTGGCCTCTGGCAACTCTGTCGGGCGTAAAAACGATGCTCTGTACTATTACTTATAATCAAACTTCACTTAAGGAGACTAACCGTTCTTGGCTTCTTTTCTCATATCACCCCGTCTGAAAAAATATAAAAAAAGCAGCATTCAGAGTGGTTTCCAAAAGGTATGGTGTAGGATTTAGTTAATCGTATAATAAACACAACCACATGAAAGTAGGGCACAAAAGCTTTTCTTTGAGTGGTCGCACCCTAGGTTATATCCACAGACTTTAAGATTGGAACAACCCTGTACAGTGCAGTAACCGGTACCACATGAGAGTACTGCTCAATAGCTTTCATTTGAATGGTCACACACTAGGGTTTTATTCACAGTTCAAAAGTTAGAACACTTAATGCAACATAATAAACAGAATTCATGTAGGTGATGACGTTTAATTGCTTACCGGCTGCGTCTCCACAGAATGAAAATAACGGCCACACACGCAAGAGAGACGAACAGAGCCGCAGCTAAAGCTGCTAAAATAATAACAACTACGTTGTACTTTTTTGGTTTATCTTCGAGTGATGTATCACCAGCAATCAGCACACGCGCAGTCGTTGAAGAGGAGACCTTTCCAACAGACACGAAAGTTGTTGTGGCTGCTTCTGTCGGTGTGTTCTTCTGGATAGAAGAATTGCTGACATGGGTACTTTTCATTGATGGCATTAAAGTTGGCATGATGTCGGTAACTAAGGGCAGCAAGGAAAACGCGAAATTATGTTTAGACATTTCCAAAATACTGCATTTGCTACCAAATTCTGATTGGAGGATCCAAGTTTGAGAGCAGGCCAAAACTACACTGCTTTGCTATTTGAAAACATGCTCCCTTTTAACCCGTGTTGAGGTATCTTCCCTAGGTGTCTCATTCTCAAGAGTGAGAGACGCCTGCGATCAAATTTAACTAAAATTTCTCCGACGTTTCGTAATAAACATCCTAAGTGAGACCAGTATGTCCTTGATTTATACCCCTATACGCGACGACAACCATCCCCAACCTTGAAATGGGAGTCTCCCCCGGGCTGAGATTGTGTGTAGTCGCGTCGAAAATCCCAGTGTTCTGTAACTCAAAACGTTATACTTACGGGATCCACCTTTCTTGAAATGCACGCAAGAATTCAAAAGTTTTCCTTGTTTGCCATGACATTGCAGCTTGAGCGACAGAATGCGACCGTCATACTGCTTTCCAAAGTTAGTGGTCCACTATGAAATAAACGTAGAAACGTAGAATAAACGTAGAAAACAAACAATAACCGTAGAAAACGTACAATAAACGTAGAAAACGTACAATAAACGTACTTAACGTACAATAAACGTAGAAAACGTACAATAACCGTAGTAAACGTACAATAAACGTGGAAAACGTACAATAAACGTTAAAACTGAAAGATCAAACTTTTAACTAAATTAAAGGAGCTACTTCACGGTTTGCACGTCATAAAAAGTTTAACTTAAATTTTTCAAGTTTGTCGTTTGTAATCCGTGTTAACTTTCCTTGAACATCCTTGTTCCTTTATGGTTTATTATTATTTTTACGATAACTGCAGAAATTCACGCGCGCTCATTGGTTAAATTTTATCGTCCATATGCGGACAGACACATGAATTTGAAATTCATGCGACGCGTCAGCGAGCGAGAGCGGGCAACTCGACAATTTGTTATCGTAAAAAACAAATTGATGTCAGTTTTTAATGCGCCTGTCCTGTTGTTGACAATGAATTTCGTCATACCATTGTCAAAGTAGTCTGCGGATTCACTCGGCTATCGCCTGGTAGATCCACACTACTTTGACAATGTTATGACGAAATTCATGATCAATAACAGGACAGACGCATAAAAAACTGACGTCAATTTGTTAAATGACTTGCTCTGTGAGCAGGCAAGATTAATCAAATTCTGCACTGTGATTGGCTACCCCAGCGGACAAGAAGGAGCTATCTTGCCCGCTCAGGACTACCTGCCGTGTCCCGCGAGAAAAAATTTCCCTGAAAGCCAAATAATAAATCCGTTATTGGCAAAGCTTGCTCGGTCAAGATGGCTGGATATTGGCCTCTTTCTTTTTTTTTGCGTGTTTACGGACCTCGACTCCGTCTCGGTCCATAAACACGCAAAAAGAGAACTTGGCCAATATCCAGCCATCTTGACCTCGCGCTTGGACAATAACCCATAGATGTCAACTAAACATAAAGGCTTGAAAATCCCAGCTGGCGCCGGGAGGCACATCAGTTGGCTGTTTATAAACATGACCGAGGAGTTGAACTAGGTTCTACCAAGAAACAACTCCAGCTAAGAGGTCAGAGCGCGACTTCCGGATTTCAATTCGGGCGCCCTAACTAATTGAAAGCAACGTCCTATTGGGTAATCCATGACAAATTCCCACTGGGCTTCTTGAACAGCAAGTAACACTGATCTTTCGCAGTATCATTTATATTTTTATAAAGCGTAAACCATTACTTTGTACTTACTTTGAGAAAAAGCTTGTTCACACCTTCAAAAGAGGGATCTGGTCGAATTTCAACCTTAAGTTTCGACAGGGCCTGTTCATTACGTGTAAAACCTCTCCAACTGCCATTGAAAAGATAAAGCGATTCATTGGAGAGAATCTCACATCTCAACAGGTTCTTAGCCAGATTGAAATGAATGAGGCCAGCCCCCTTCTTCCACGGACACAGATACATGGTATTGTTGCCTGGAACTTCGGGCCTTAAAGTGGTAAGAACCGCTTTCTCACACTGGAAATGGTCCACACCCAAAACTGTGCGGTGATTACAACCTAAGAATCATAAAATCATTTGTCAACACAAACTAAAGATATATGTAACCAATCAGAACAGTCTCGTGTTTTGGCGCAGCAATGCAGCATGTTCTGGTATGTTTCTCCTCAATTGCCACTCCACATTTCTCGCCCTTTCTGCTGGTTTCACATTTTCCCGCGATTTAGGCTAGTTACACATTTTCCTGCACTTGGCATCAGCTGCATGATTTTCCCAGTTTGCCACTGGCTAAATGTTGTCCCGCGTTAGGCACCAGTCAAGTGCTTTCTCCCACATGCGATCAGGCTACATGCGTTGGAGGCAGCGTGGCCGAGCGGTCAGCGAGTCGGACTCGCACTCCGGCGGTCCCGGGTTCGAGTCCCGTTCTGACCACTACCTGGATTTGTTTCTCGGTAGACCCGAGTTCAAATCCTCGGCCAAGCTTGTAAATAGCCAACTGGTTTGCCTCTGGCCAGTTGGAATTCTTAACAATGTTATGTTCAGTTTGAATTATTTGTTTCAGTTGTTTGCGCGGCCCCACCAGCACTTGTGCTATAAACACTGGTAAATAAAGTTTGTATTACGTTCGACGGTTTTCATAGCTCTTTTGGCGCAAACTAATTTACCCAACAATTACTTCTGCGTATGTTAGGGCAGTCCGTAGAAACCCTTACCACACAGTTGTTACAGTTTCTTCGGTTTTGTACAATTCAAGTGATGGTAAACATCATTTCGGTGTGCTGACAACCAGTCTTTTCTCTGTTAAGACGAGTGTTTATCGGTGAATCTCTGTCTGATTTCGAGAAAAGAAAACTAGACTATGAGTAGTCCGATCCCTCTTTCGTTAGTCCTTTAACACTATGTACTTTTGACAATAAACGAAATCGGGATGTGAGTGACCGCCTATAAGCTTGCTAAATTCTTCATCCTTTTACGACCTTTTACTTCCATCAGACTTCCGTCTCTTTACTTTCGCCTAATCCTAACAATAAGGGTGCTGAAGAATCGCCCGTCCAGTACAATAAATCCTACCACTGCATTAATTTCTTAATCACTTTCAAGTGTTCATACCCCCTTGACTTTTCCACCGCAAAAAGTCTCACCCTTTTCCCTCATCTCAAGGCTAGAAAAGTAGATATCGCAGTGGTTTTTGGAAATATTGCGTGACGAGCCCAAGAAATAGAAATTGAAACAAAATAAGGAAGGGGCTACTTGTTCTTACCCCGGAATGCTCGAAGAGAAAAAACTGGTACTGAAAAGTATGAAAAGGTAGAAAACTAATTATCAGTAGTTTCCAAGTTGTTTACAGTAATGGATCATAAGCTATCACAAACATATTTCAGCCGTGACATAAATACCGTAATGGTATATATTAATTTTCCGCCAGCGCTTCCGTGGTATTACGAGTGAAGACTGGGAGTATAGGATTCCGAGTCTTCCGAACGCCTAGACGACAATATGTTGAGAATTAATTCGAGAAAATTCATTATTTTTCGTTAAATTAAAGATGTCGATCACACAGCTTTACTGATCATAATCTACAGTTAAATCAACAGACGAAACATACGACCTTGGACTTTTACAGGTCTCCACAGTCATGGCGTAACATGTCGCTGTCATAGTTCATCACGAAAGCGAAGAGAACGTTCTTCGAAGCATTGATCAAACATTCGTTGTAACCAACAACATACCAGCTTGATAGCCGTTTAACTTTCACAGCTGGTTTCCTTTATGAACATACCGTTTGGATAATAGTGAGCGACAGAATGAAGGCACAAAGCAGTTCTCTAGTTTGCCTAATAGGCTTAAATTTTGTAAGCAGATCAAGCAATTCGTCAATGGGACGATCGCGCGTGGTACGCCACTTTAAAAATTACCTCAAAACAATTTTAATTGCAAATTATTAGGAAAGAGCAAAAAGGAAGTTTGATTGTTATTTGTTTAACTTGTCCTCCTTGGTTGAAAAGAATCTCAACGCTAAGAACATATGTGCGATGATTGAAAAATATGTAGAAATCTTCTCAGTTGCTTTTATTAAAATTTAATAATGTCATGGCTAAAATAGCAGGCCTTCTTTCAACGCCACTTATTTTCTGTCAGTGCAGAGTATTCATTCTAGCCATGTATACAATACGGAATTGATGTAACCCTTCACTGGGAAGGTACGTTCAAAATGTTGGTCGCCTTTTGGTGCCGAATATCGACGAATATCTTACGTCCCGCGCTCGCTGCCAAATGTCCCAAATCGTGGCTTAATTCACTAAAAAATTATCTGTTGATCTGAAACTTCGCTAAAGTCTTACTTAGTCATCATGATAATAAACTAAGCTTACCTTGAATAGTACTTTGGACTTTCAGAATAGACATCAATCGATCTTCTGAACTGCAGTTGCCATTTTTTTGAAGATATGTCGGTGTTTGGCTGTTGCACGTACAGAAACAGCAGTTGATTCCACAAAATGGCGAATTCTTTAGCTTTCCGTCGAAAACGCATTTTGCACCGCTCTCGTTACAAGATCTTGAAGAGTTAATGTTTTGAAAAATATCGCCTGAGGTGTATCTTGTGATGTTAAACGAACCGCTTCCACTTTCAGCCAGAAGAACAAACGCAAGGACAAATAATCTCAACAAGAGGTTGACCAACTTTTGTGACATTTTGATCGGATAGAGGACAAGAGTATAATGGCTTCTCATAGTCACGGCGTGGCTCTTTTCAATACACAATCCCCACACTATTGGTCTAAACAAACGTGCCCACAGATCCGGCTTTTCGAATTAAATTGCTGCGGCTTCTGAGAGGATATCGATTTTAAATGCCTTTATTTTTCTAATCTTTGATAGACTGTGATATTTGAGATGACGTTTTGTCTCCTGTCGACAATGTAGGTCGGTCCCACCCTACGAAACAGAAAATCCGAAAATGTTTCCCAGTTTATAATTACAGCTCATTACAAGGTAGTTTTACAATCTCGTTTTCAACAAACAACTTATAAAAAATATCAGAAGTCCAGCGAAGCATTTCTTGTGAAAGATCTCACCCAACATAACTCAAATTATTTACAATATGACTATGTTGGGCATTACCAAAACTTGCCAAACTGGAAGTTTCTGGAATTTTCGTTACGTTACAGATAGACGTGCGTGACGAAAACCGGATGTGATTGAAATGAAATAACGTTAATTTGTTACAACCCACCGTCACGTTTTTTCTGATAACCAATAGATTCGGAATGCTAAATCTAAAAGAAAAAACCTTTCATCCGTATGCGTTTATTTCAAAATTGATTCAGGGTTGGGCTTGGTTAAATCAGTCCTGCTTTGAAAAGTGTCCGGCACTCAGTGGAAAACGACACTCTAGAAATTTAAGCGACATGAATTTCATTACTTAGTCTCGGTACGGTAAAGAGATCGAGAGGTCATAACACCTCATAGCCGTCCAGTAATCATCTCAAAATGGCTCACATCATAAGCATGAACATATACAGGAACTCCACCCCCTTTTACCATTCTTTTATTTTGTACCAGTTTTAACAAGCCATGTCATTGTCAGTTTTGCGTTTTCTAAGAGATTATGGCAGGACTGGTAGGGTATTATTATGGATTTCAGGAACTTGAGAGAATAATTTCAGATTGTAAACAAGCAGTCACATTAGACAAGCTTTTTGGATTAAAAACACTAATCGTGTTAGTTTCGTGATCTCACTTCAGTTTGACACATTCAACAACACGAGACGGTCAAGTGTCCGAAAAGTCAGGGGGTGTCCGATGTTGTGATAAAAGTTTGCATATCTTCACGTTGCTGTTACAATATGGACACCCGGAAGGGACAAATCGAGTGCCATTTATGGGGGTATCCATAATCATGCTCTATTTATGTTTCACTCTCCATGAGATGCTTGTATGAAGTTTCACGTTATAAATTGATTACACGCACGCCAGATTAGCTAAAATTGCAAGTTGTTTTGGCTTTAAATTTCAACAAGCCGTTTTTCACCGACTAAAAAGTTGATAAAATTTGTTGCAACTTTGGTCTACACAAGGTGTTCTTATTGTAGTCGTTAGAACCTGAGAAATGACATCTTGACCTTTCCGGACCGAGGAAACTGTCCATTGAAGCAAGTGATCAGAGAAGAGCTCGAGTTTGTAGTAGGTTACCTCCAGCACGGCCTAATTTTGTTTATGCTCGTTTATTAGTGTTTTGACAAAGCTAGAATTTACGCGAGTTCAGGACCAGGTAAACTGTTGTAACGAGGTCTTGATAATAAATAAAGAGGTACAGTTTACTGTGTGATTTTAGTTCTCTCCGTAAGACTAAAAAGATGAACTGTCAACCAACAAGGCCTATGTTTCGTCAGTGCGTACATTCTACAAATGTAATTTTTTTTTCATTCCCGCAGGACACAACTATAAAGCACTGCACGAAAGTTTCTTAAAATAGTCGTTTTCACGTGGGCGATGTATCCCCGCCCTAAATTTGAGTACTCAAAGCTGTCTGTTTGTAGAATCAGAATATTGATGACTTCATTTCAAGTGAAAAATAAAGTCTTGAGCGGTTTTCCAGCTGGTTGTAGTTAAATGACAAGTGGACATATTGTAATAATTTCCTGTGTCTAAAACAGGATCTAAGCTTCAGACGGTAAACTACCACAGTGAAAGTCCACGAGTTCAAGTAACGTGCAGCGAGAGATCTGGTGTGCTCAAAACGGCAAAGGAGGTGAGGGTAATAGAGACTGTTTCAAAAGGGGAGAGGAGTCTTTCCGCCTATTTAGTAAAACGTTCTTCCCTTTGATATGCCCACCCGGGAGGACAAACATTTGGGTGTGGTTGTGCCATTGGGCCATAAATACCCTTACGCTGTAAAAGACCAAGAAATTATAACTTTGTGACCCTGTTTCACCACGTGGATCGCGTCGGTTTACTCGATGTGGTGTAAACTGGTTTGGATTGTAACTTTCTCTTACTAGCACTTTCCAAGTTTTTGTTTAACCCATCTGTCTTGAGTAGCAAAATTTAACCTGCGATCACTGGCAATGTGTTTTTGGTTTGCCGAAAAAAGAACGCCTGATCACAGCTTAACTTAAGTTCTACTTGCCCCTCGGTCAGCCAAGCACAGGTTCAAGGTCTTCAAGACATCCAAGATCGAAACTGGGGCTGAAATCTTTGCCAATAAAGTGGATAAAAAATACAGCCATGACCGTTGAGTTGCAATGGTGCAAAAATAGCGGGTGTTGGTCTTGGTACAAATTTGTTATTGACTTTAGGCTGAGGGGAGAGGGGAGATATTTTCAGACATTTTTTCGTCTAAGATTACGAATCACGATCTTCAGAAACGTCGTAGAGATGTAACAACTCTTCGTTGGACAATAAAAATCTCCCTCTTTGACGTTCACCTTCATTCATTTCCGCCTGTCTACTTGGCAAGTTATTTCGACTTAGTTTCTCAGACTTCTCAGAATAACCGATTAAAATTTCCTGACTTAAGCTAGGGCGCTGGAAAAGAGAGCAAATAAAACCAATTACTGTGAGGAAACGTGCCCAGAGAAGATTTTCCGAGATTTGATCTCGGCAAGGACCCAAGTACGATCAGTATCAGCCACTCTCTATCGATGATCACATTCTCCCAACTAGAAAGTAGCCAAAAGCTATATGGAGACGGGGAGAATCTATGCAGCTGATAGTCAGGCATGAAAGAGTTTTGATATACGTAGGTGTGTTCGTTTGACCGCAAACCAAACTATAAAGACAGTGACCGCAACTTGACCTTGTAGATAAAAGTGAATTAACGGATTAAACCATCAGCATTAACCTTACACTGAATACTGACGCCGGGCAAAGCCCTATTGATTATACGCACAAGATTCTACACCATATTGTAGTCTAATAGAACGACATTTGTAGTGCTAAATAAGCACTGCATGTTTGACCGCAGTCTTATCTTTCTTTTTCTTGTAGACTTGTGATGGCATGACTAGACGTCCCAAAGGCATGCGTGTTTTCGTGAACTGCACTTTCGTGTAATGATGACCCTGGGCTTGGTTAATGAAATCTTTTGAAAGATGCGTACTCTGAGATATGACTTAATACAGGAATTTGTCATCGTCCTGTTTTTGCCGTAGAATTCTCACGCAATATATCTCCAAAACTTCTGAGTACTGCTAGAAGCTGACCAGAGCTCAGTTTATCTAGCGCGCCATTATAATAACCAACTGGAACGATTTGTAGAGGAGGACAAATTTCAACCAGGACGTTTCACATCAGGCCTCTTTTGTAGTTTTTAGTTTGAATACAGGGAAGGAGGGAGGGCATGATCGCAGGTTAGATTGTTTCTTACACCTAAGGGGAGAAAGCCGCGTGTTGCAAACAAAAAGAACTTGTAAATGTTGTTAATTGCGTTCGACGAAGTGGAACGCAAGCCTAATTTTGTTGCGCGACTATGCAGAGTTAGTTGCCCTGTGTAAGGTTATTAGTCTGGAAAATCCACATTCCTGTAAGGACACAAAAATGGCCA
This sequence comes from Platygyra sinensis, assembly GCA_019787425.1. Classification (NCBI taxonomy): domain Eukaryota; kingdom Metazoa; phylum Cnidaria; class Anthozoa; order Scleractinia; family Merulinidae; genus Platygyra; species Platygyra sinensis. The sequence goes on from JAHPZR010004990.1 coordinate 117,226, forward strand.
CCCCGCTTAATTTTTGCAGGGGCACGTCACGGCATAGTTATTAACTATGTCACGGCATAGTTATTAACTATGGTCACGGCCAGTAAACTGGTACCGTAAGTGAGACATGTGACGAACATGTGAGCACGTGAGCAGGCAATGTAAACTTTGGTATTTCAATGTGCTCTTGATCTCAGAGGTAGCGTTGGATTCTTTCGTCGTGGATTTTGAGACTGAGTAGAGTACTATATTCAATAGTCCTTTCCAGTATGATGTTATTTAAACGTTCGTTCGGGCATTAAACTTCTACGGAAACTGGCGCCGTCACGCAACGCAGTCTTCAATCAGACTGGCATGGACTTTGTCACTGAAATATCTTTCTGTAAAACCCCGGTTGATGATGAAAAAAGGTTGGTTTTTAGAGGTTGAGAGTCAGCTAGGAAAATCATTTAAGGTATCTGTATAAACATTAATACGGCGTCGAACGCACTCTCATAATCTTTGATTACTACTAGTCTTAGCTATTTTTAAGACGAAGAATACAAAACTAATGTCACTGACATGACGGCGTATCAAACATCAGTGTTAAAATTGAGGTCTCAGTGGCGGATCTAGGGGAGCCCCCCTCCCCTTATCTTGGGTTAAAAAGAAGAAATCACAGAAGGAAGAAAGGTCGGCAGGGCAAGCAAAACAAAACCAATCACCCCGACTGTCCCCCTCCCCCCCCCCCCCCCCCCCATCCTTAGCTCAAGGTCTGGCGACTGGGTCATCCATGTCAACATCTTTAAATAAAGATTGACTGATTGATTGATTGACCCAAAAACTTATATCCAGGAAAAACAAACAGAGGCAGTCTTAAACGCAAACACAAGCAGAAATCTGCGTCCTTCTGTTACCCGAGTAACCGACTGACCCCCCAAAAGTATAACGCTCACGTTGACAGGACTCTTTACAATTCTTACTTTTAACTTTTTTGGATAACAAACGAGTATGTTATTCTCCCAACACAACTTTTACACCTTTATCTTCGGTTATCTATATCTTGCAAATTCTTTTACAACGTGATTTAAATTAATCGTGTATAGATCCTTAATGTACGTACATGTGACTATTCTGATATCCAGTGACTATTACTTGCATCTTCATTGTACAATGAGGTTATCACTTTGTCAAACTAATAGGCCACTTGCACTAAGAGGTCATGTGACATCGTTTTCTATGAAAATGAAAGTTACATGATTTTGCCTTCAAAACACTATTAGTGGGTCATGTCTTAAACAAAATATTATAAAATATTTAAGACAGTACGCGCATTCTCATTGGTCGATAGGCATGTTTAGATGAGAGTATGCAAACACGGTTGTCACGTCACCCTTTCTGTGTTTCCCCGGCACAATTTGAAACCATTTCAAAGCCGGTAGTTCAACTCTCTAGTACAAATATTAAGGAATTCAAATGAAGAAAATTTTTCCAAGTTTCGATTTGGGGATTGACCATCTCTTTCCCTCTGACTCATGGAAAGAAAGCAAAAGAAAGAAGAACAACAGTGCTCTGCATGCCTCGATGTTAGTGAGCTAAGACGACCTTGCCGAGGGAGCTCAAGCGAAGACAACAAAATATTATGCAACAAAATACACAGTAAACGTTTTTCAAAGTAATTTTTGCATTTAAGGTGGCTCCCTAGAGTTTTACTGAGACTCAATAGCGCGCGCTACCGTTGCCAGCCAAACGTCAGTATTAATCGCGCGTTCAAAAATGACGCAAGTAACCCTGAGCAGAAACGAAATCACTTCAGCACTTGAAAGGCATTAAATCACTTCTGTATAAGTAGCAATAGTTTCAAACTCTGTTCAAACGTGTGTTTAAGCTTAGGGCCAAAAAAAATATGACAAAAAAGCTGTATAAATAACTGCTTAAAGAGCTCTAATTTACTCTTGCTTTCTCGCGCGCGATACATGGCGTTACATGAGCGCGCGCCAAAATGAATACCCACGCGCGATACCACGCTTGTTTTTCTGATTTTTGTGACGTCACGTGAGAAAATAAATGCTAAGTTTCCCGCGTTTCCTTCGGTGACTTGGCTCAATTGTAACCACATACAATTCCTATAAAATACTCTATTTTTGTTAAAATCTGTCAGAGCTAAGCTCATATATTTAGAATAATGACAAATAACAGAATATTGGAAAAACCGTCTGAACAACCTTGACGTTTTACCAGTTCAAAATGTCAGGCAATATCATTTCCAGGATGTGGCCAAATATGAAAAAATTTTACCGAAGGAAAGTATAAATATTAGGGAGTTTAGGTCAAAATGAGGAATATATCTGCCTGTTATTAGAGGAGATGTTACCATGGTAACGGCCTTAATCCAAAAATTGACAATCACAACATAAGCCTTATTGTAACAGTACCCATACTGGTAAATCTCTAAGGGGAAAACTTTAAGAGAAATTAACTACGTTTCCTTTCCTAACTCGCTCTCTATAGGTGGGTGGGGGGGGGGTGTTTCGTAATAACTCTAGGGAGCCACCTTATAAAGGTGGCCGAACACAGTTTTCGCGCGGGCTCATGCTAACGCAATTCAGCGCGCGCACAAGTATTGCATAAAAACAAGCATGGCATCAATACAGCGATCATTTTATTTGCTCAATGTCCGCGCTGTCTGTACTATTTTTCTTCACAAATGAACACTGTAATAATGGTTTTACTCTTTTATTACAGAGGAATGTTAGAAAAAGTAACGATGAAAAGAAACCAGCAATTCTCAGCTTTTGTTTGTTACCGAAGGAACCC
>JAHPZR010004992.1:0-15477 GCA_019787425.1 Platygyra sinensis
TTGTTACATATGAAATGGTTTGTCTATATTCAGATTTTGCTTGATTTGTCTCCAGTGATAAGGTGACAATAATCTTGATATAAATGTGGCAACATTATGAGAAACATTTGGAAATTGGACAAGCAAAGTTCTAAAGACGTCAGGAGATTGTGAAATGTATATTTAATTATACATGTACAAATTTCATAATGCTCTTAACATGCAGTGCAAAAAGATAAATCGCAGTTGTCTTCCCACCTGTATGACATCCCATTCTCTTATTCTCATGTTAATGTCTATCTCCAACTCAGCCATTGTTTTGTCAGTCTGAAAAAGGAACATGAAATGCCATCACCCATATTAAACTTTTATGTATACCTACTGTAATATCACATGGATGTTAGTAGTGCTCTTCCAAACATGCACATATAACTTGAGTGTTCTCTGCCTGATTAAGGGTATTTTATGAGCAATGGTTAAAAGAACCTTGTGTCTGCAAAATGAGAAGGGAGCTTTTAGTCAGGAGTAAGTCATTGAAAATTTGCAGCTTCATCGATTAATAATTATCGAAATTTAAGTATATAAATAAAAGAGATGTTAAAATGTAAAATACTGGTTTTGTTCTCAGTGAAAAATGATCTGTTGATCCAATTTTACAGTGTTCAAATATTTTTGTTTCAATGTATTTAAGAGGGAATCCACCAGTTGATCGAGTAACAAGTGCGCAAAAACTTTGTACCTGGAACATTGTTTACATTCTACAGTGTATTACAAATTTCTATGTGACTGTTTTAATATCTTCTCAAAAGAAATTATTTCTAACAACACCAAATTTTCAAAACAAATGTTGAAGTTCATATGAAACACTTAAAGTACTCAGTCTGGTGAAAAAAAAACTGATGATGAAATTTCACCAGTGTTTAGACAACTTCTCTGAACTTTGAAGTTTATTTCAACGACTTCCCAGGGAAAATTGTTTTTTGTGTTATTTCAGGCTTTAAAAAAATGCAAAAAGAACTGTAAATTATTCTGGTACAAGGTTTATGTTGACTAAACCTTGAAATTGCTTGATTTCCTATCAGATTTCATTGTTATTATTCTGGTAGTGTGTACAATACACACAATTGAATGGCTTGGTTCAAGACAGGCGTAAGTGACTTTTCGGGTAAAATTTTTTTGTCTTCAAAAGTGCCTGAATTTTTGCATGTGCTTTTCAATTTAGTAGGAAATCATTCTCCGGTATCTTTTTTTTTTGGCTGAAATGCTCTTGTTCCACTTGGTAATGCGTTCATTGTGCATGCTTTGATATTTTGACTTCATTTTTCTCAGAAGCAAAGTGCAAACCAGCCGAAAAAATTACTAGGGAATGTTTTACTACTTATTAATTGAAAAGCACATGCAAAAATTCAGGCACTTTTGAAGGAAAAAAAATTTTACCCGAAAAAGTCACTTACGCCTGTCTTGCACCAAGCCACTCAATTATAGATGCTGTGCAAATTCCACATTCAACTGCAGTACCTTTTCCATCTGAGCAATGTTGATTCCAAAATGAGCAAGATGCTGAGCTAAGTTAGGATCTTCAACCATATCATCCTCGTCATAAGAATACACATCTATAAGACAAAAGCAAAATCAAAAGAAACTGACAACTGGAAAGGATCACTGTTGATCATGTGAATTGATGAGGGCCAGATGGCCTGAGATTTGACACATAAGCAGTCCATCCATACAAAGTAATATTAAATAATATATATTTCTAAAAGAAATAAATATTTCTAAAGGATGAAGTCAGTGGGTCCAGTATTTTTTGTTACACAAGAATTCTACATGTACTCAGTGAATTAGAATTTCATAGAAACAGTGTCTTAGTGGGCTAAATTTTAAAATTGTACAGTTGTAGATAACTCAGAGTGGTTGTACATGTACATATTGATCCTTGAAAGAAGGGTAGCTGTTGAAAAAGAACTGGAAACTGTCATCAGTGACCTCAAAATGGATTACCATTTGATTACCTGCCCCGTCAGGCGTAATTGTTCCGAGTTTGACAGCTAAAGGATAACTTGTCTCTTTGTAATAATCAACAGCATGGTTGTTACCTCCAGAGCCTACATAGAAAACAACAAAAACAAAAGCACTTCTCCAATCAATATTGAAACATCCAATCACAGTATTTTTTAAATAGTAACAATTTTGTTATAATTAATTACCAAACTACAGTCAACTTTTCCTTTTTCTCCTCTTTTTCCTTCCAGGCAATATAGTTTGTAGTACCAAAAAGCTACAATAAACTATGAACTCCGTTAAAATGACCTTTCTCTCCATGAGTTCCTATAGCTCAGTGGATAGAGCGCGCGCCCGGTGTTCGGGAGGTCATGGGTTCGATTCCTGTTGGGGAGTCAGATTTTCTTTGTCCCATGCTTGTGCCATGTAGATTAATTCACCCTTCACAAACTACAGTATGTTAACCAAAATTATCGCCTAGAGGCAAAATAATAACCTAGAACAAAAATAACTGAGTCAAGAGGAATGAAAGGTCTGGGCATCATATGTTAATTATATTAAAAAATACTTTAATCAGATACGGTGTACATGTAACTGCACCAACCATCAAAATATCTTCTGCCACATAAGATTGTTCCATCAGTCAAGTTGAGCCACAAATTGTCTTTCAAATCACACTTTGCACACTTCCAGCCTCTGAAAGAATTATGGATATACTAGAAACCATGTGAATTATCCAAAATGAAAGGCAATTTCTCCCTTATAAAGTTCGTATTACTCCATCTACAATAGTTTAATTATATTGTTTCAATTGATATATATGAACAATCAATTAATCATAAATCAATCAATAATTAATATTAACTAGTCACTGAAGGCAAGTAACCAATACAAGATATTTATCTTGGAAATCACTGTTATGTTACCATCACACTACTACATGAACTGACCTTGGAGGAACTTTAACACCATTGTCCAGTTGCAAGAGATTGTTGGCATGCCTGAAACAATGGGTTAATTTAATTAATAAATTTTTAAGCATTTTATTAATTCCTTTCAATATTCTTAACGGTAACTTTTACTGAACAATTTAAAACAAGAATTAAAAATAAAAGTACTTAATATTAAATAATCAACCATAAATTAAAGCCTAACTATAATCAGGAAACAAATAACAGAGCATTAGACTATACTCCTGCCAGCCTCTCACCAACACACACGCACCTTAAGGTGGCTCAATAGGGTTATGCAAGATTACGAAGCGCGCTCCAGTGGCCTCAATCTAAAGTTAATATTCTCGTTCTTTTTGCTATTTTCCTAATCAAATCTACTGAAACATAACAAACAAGGGCCAAAATTTTCTGTTCAACAGTCACCTCTTATATCAAGGCTTTTAGTCTCAAATTAAAACTACTCAAACATCGCCATTTTTTGACATCTGTTCGGCTTTGATTTCAATTTTCTTCAATTTCCTTCGGTAAAATTTTCTGATATGCTCAAACCGGGTAGAGTCTGGCAAGAAGAAACTTTTAAAATCGAAAAAAGTAGGGGTTGTCAAGGTAGTTTTTTCGTTTTTAGCATTTTTGTGTTTTTTTGGCTGAGCGAAAACCTTGTCTTACAAATTTTTCTGATAAATTGAAAGCAAGGAAAGCTAATAAGGAATAACTTCTCTGCCAAATCTTAAGGAATTTCACCGAAGGAAATTCGAGAAATCTGATAAGGATTTTTCTATTTTTTCACCTCAATGGCAATTACGTCATCAGAATAGGAACTCGCCTAGATCGCTATGTGAGCATGCGCGAATTTCCGAACCACGCGGTTTTGTCGTTGAGCGACTCGACAATGGCGGTCTCATCAAAGTACACACAAGACCTTTCCGTCCAAATCATTTTCTTCACGTTTTCTTTTAATGGTTTCTCTGTTTCTACTTCTGGGCTGTAATTTGAGCTATATTGTTGACTTGTTCGCTGCTTTGCATGAGCTTGCGTCAACTAGCGCGCGCACATTACTAAAGCTCGCATCATCGGTGCGCGCGCTCTTCAAACCCTATTGAGCCACCTTAAGACAGTACAGTTTTGCATTATTCTTCCGTCAATCCCTACCCCCGTCCCACAGTTCAGAGTTTCCAGTGATCATCCATGTAGAGGGTACATGTATGTAAAATATATATTTTGAGGAGCTGCATGTGTAATATACAAACAGTAAAGTCCTACTAACAGTATTTGTAAAATGAACTTTTGAGTGTTTCTGAAATTAATAGCTTACTTGGATACCACTCTCTTTTCTCCATCCCATGATGCCACTTGGTCTTTGTAGGCTGAACTATCAGCGGCAATAATTCCTGCAATGGCCAACTGAACCTGCACAGAAATATGATGAGTCAGCTGAACACAAATAACTAATAACACTTTGATTACTAGATCTCAGTACTTCAAGACAACAACAGTTACAAACATACCCTTACAGATTTCTTCATAATGCATTTGGTACAACCACTGTGCTATCCTGTAGAGTAATTAATTTCCTTTCCTTAACATGAGCAGTATGTTCAGGTTTCTTGTGAAAACATACATCACATTTGCTCCTCTTGTTGAGACTGATCAGATGTTATTGATTTTGCAGTATAACACAGCCTTTAATTTTAGAAAATAAATTAACTACATGTACATGTATCTTTGTACCAAAAAGCACAAACCTGATCTTTGAGCATTTTGTTTCCTGAGATCAGCAAATATGTAATCATTAAACTGTAAATATTTAGTAGAATTCTACTAGACTGTGCACATTGCACTAATGCAAATGTTGCAATTCGATTGGCTAATGTTCTCATACACTATTAGCCATCAGCGTGTAGTGACTTGACATCAAAATTCTACAACTATTTTTAAACAACTTCAGTAGATATTCACTCTCGATTTCCATGACATAATCTTACTAGTGGAGTTGGCCCTTCTCATCGACCAGCACATCATAGCTGCTGCAATTTCAAGTTCATAATCTTATTGCTAATTTAGTGTTTGATTGCATAAGATTTATTTATAAACAGCTTCACTGACAGTAATGTACAGTATTCAATTTTATGCATAATTTAATTACTTATAATTGGTCAAAGTAGATGCATTAAATTTCCATGTAATACATGTACCTGAAGAGGAAGCTCAGCATTTGGAAGAGGAATGATGACAGGATCTCCAGCAGTTTCAAACACTGATATGGAGTTGAATTCTTCATATTCTACCTGGAAAACAAAAACCAAGTTACGATAACAAAAATAAACATAGGCACACAAAGCGTGCAAGAGTTATTTTTTTGTGATAAGAGCATTTGTAGAACTGTTTATAGTTAATGATTTAGTTAAGTTTTTTTGGTTGTGATGTACAGCAACAAAGAAACTGGGAATTTATGATGTACATACCATGTTACATCGGTAATGGTAAGATATAGCGTAGCTAAATAGTAAGCAATCAAATGTTTGACTGAACAATGTACAATAATCTGGCATGTCTCCAGATCAATGTAGATACCATCTTGTTTTCTAACAGGCAATTTGATTCGTCCTTCGATACAACTCACACCGTGATTGGTGTGACACGCGCACATGTATAACTCCCTCACTCATCCATCACATAGCCCTTCCAACCCCCAAGAGGAATTTTTGCTCAAAATACTCAAGTTAAGAGACCTTTTCGTATTTTATACAAGTCGTAAGTTTACCCTTTTTACACAACAACACTTCTTCACCGAAAATAGAAAGAGGAAAAAACCCTCTGACACATTGAAAGTCTATGACGCACAGCAAAATGGAATCTATTAGTTAAACAGACACTTAAACTTCTGGATAGTTCAAAAGATTTTTTACTCAACTATAACAAGGTTAGTGAGGTTAATTTAAATGCATTAATTTACAAAAAAATAATTGACAGCCATTTACGTATTAAGATTTAGGGTTTATCATTATCCCTACCTTTGAATTTTCTACATCAAACCCCCCTTCAACACCTGCCAAATAAGAAAAAAAACACATAAAATTTCTGAATAAAACAATTCTTAAATTGTAATGTCAAATGTTAGCCATTGGGCATACAAAGAGGAGAGGGCAGAGCATTAGTTGGTACAATGCAAGGTTTTTGCCACCCTTCTTGAGTGTTTTTCAGTCCCTCAATTTTGAAAAGGGGATTTACTCTTTGATGCTTGAACTTTCAGGAGCTACTCATCAACCCATTGACCCCCGCATCAAACTGTCCACGACCCACCCATAATTTCCTGGCATTTTTTGGAATATTTCAGAGTGAGCGAAAGCAAAAAAAGTAAACCATAAAAATTATGCGCAGTAACCACAGACACAAGATCAGGTTCCAAGACATCGTTTATTTAAAGTTCAATAAATGAACAGCCAATATATTAAAAATATCAACAAAAAGAACTCAACTTGATGTGTTTAACTTGTAAGAAGACAAGAAATTATATTTTTTCCTTTGCCGCGCGACAAAAGCCGAGAAAATTGAATATGCAAAAATGAGTTAATTTTTGACTTTAGAGGAGAAAATGAAACCGAATACAACAGAATTTTCATTCTTTTACTGCAACGGATAACATTTAAGAACACACAGACCATAAAGGTGAAAAATACAAGTAAAAACTAATTTAAAAGAAGAAATTCAGATAATTTTTTCGCCGCCCAAGGAAATTATACAGCCCGGCCAAAGAAAGATGAAACCCACCTAGTTCTTTCCTCAAAAGTTCTATAGAAGCTGAACAAGACTCAGTAAAATATATTTCAGGGAGGCGAATACACAAGACAAACAAACCACGGCGGTCGCTGTAAATTAAATATGTGGAAATTCAGCGTGCCAAAATACTGTTCACTTTTAAAACCTAAAATTCCCAAATAAAGGCAACCAAATGAAAGAAACGTGACAGGAAGTTCAATAACAATAAATTTTCATTCAAGATAAGGCAAAAAAACTTGTCTAAAAGCACAAAAATGTTCAAAATTTCATGGACGTCATTTACCGCATGACCGCATGTTCGAATTAATTGTTCACGCTGAAGTGAAAGCGTGAGTTTTTCCCTACAAATTTTGCAGTTTTTTTATCAACCGTAGCTTTGCCAATCGTGCTAAAAGCTTAGTTCAACTTAGAACTAATACTCTACATTACCATTTTTGTTTTCTTAAGTCCAGGTAGTTGCTTTAAATCCGCGATCTGTATTCAAAACTCACTTGAAAGCACACTGATCATCTAGTTTTTGCCGCGGTTGAAGAAAGGAAAAATTATTCACCAGAAAGGTTTGAGGCTACTTTGACCTTGGTCTTCCATTCTGAGACCACCTAAACATCCATTTATGTTTTTCCTTTTAATTTTAAATGCCAAAGAAGCAATTTCTCCATTTTAGGAATGAAAACAAGACCCTGGAAGTTTGTAGATTTCCCCTGCAACGCGCCATGATTGCCTGCGCTTTTCAAGGGCATGATTTTAAGATGAAAAATTGTCTTTCTAGGACCCCTAAAGTCCTCTAAAAATATGCTAAGAAAGTCCATTCTCATTGGTTTATTTGTCCTTAACAACAATAGAAGAATAGGAGGACCAAAATATCTTCAGGGAGGGTAGGAAAGGCAATTGTCTTCACATGCCTTTTTACAGCCGGTTACGGCCGGCACGGGAAATTGGGGGTGGGTTTTCGCACGGCCGGTTACAGCCGGCACGGGAGTCAGTGGGTTAATTTCTCACAGGAATTTTAATGTGTCCAAATTTCCTCTACAATGTTTGATATTGCCATATAGCAACAACATTCTGACACTCCATTTAAGCTAAATTCTGTTAATGCTACAGGATTCTTTGCTTTTTCTGAACAGTGAGGCCTGTATTAAGCAGACACCCTCAGGACCAACCTTCATTAGTGACAATGTAATACAGGGCGACTGCTCAAAACAGGTTCTACATGTAATACATTGTACAATTCTAATAGTTAATTATTAATAAAACCTTTTGTAACACAGTGTAACACAGTGTGAGATCACAGAATGCTCATAGCACAATGTGTAGTCACTTAATGCATCAGTTTGAAATAATCACTTAGCTTTAAAATGACATTGCTGAACAATGTTTAAGGAGTCTTGGCTGAACTTTTAGAGGGAAAATGCCTCAAAGTGTCTGCTTATTGCAGGTGCAGCAAACATGGCTTAATATTAGTGTCTGTGTTGGCTTAACAGGTGTCCGCTGAATGCAGGTCTATTTTACAGCACATTTGGGAAGAAAATTTAGGGACTCGAGCTTGTGTCCACTTGATAGCTGTCTACTCAATATGGGGTCCACATAAGACATGTTTCACATTGTGTTTTGTCTTTGGACGCACTTTACTCTCACACCTAACAAGATGTATGAATCAGTATCAATGAATTGGGGTGACCCTATGATGGACTAGCTTCCCATCAAGGGGACAGTAGAAATACTCGTAGTCACCTCAATTGGTACAGAAAGCAGGATAAAATTTACCCTAAGGGGGCCACTTACATCTGTAGCTCAAATGCAGACTTAACCTACTTACTGTATCAACTACCCTATCCCCACCCCCACCTGTGCCTCCTCTTGCACAATGGTTCTTGGATCTGAATAGGCCATTTCCGAATTACCTTTAGCCTCTTTTTCAAACCGAGTCTTGGTGCTCATCCTTTCATATGAAAATGAGTTTCCATTCAAATACAAATTAAACTCATTTTTATATGAAAGGATGAGCACCAAGACTCGGTTTGAAAAAGAGGCTAAAGGTAATTCGGAAATGGCCTATTGAACTGTACCACATTGATTTAAAAGCACCCCTCAAACTAAGTTACCTTTGGCAAATCAAGGAAGGGCACATATTGGAGAGGGGCAGTAATATTAGGGACAAAATTCAGAACTCACCAATGGCTAATCTTGTTGGCTTTTTCTTTGGTGGAAAATCTGTACTGCTATCTGGTTCAGTCTGAAGCATTGAGAGAATACATGACTTTTGATAACACTGTGCATGCAGTCAAAAGTGCACTGAATGCAAAGCAACCTGATCTAAACTGTTTTTCTTCTTCTACAGCCCTTGAAGTCTGTCCCTGTGTTAAATTACATGTAGTACAGAACTAAGTGGCATCGCTAATTAATCACAGAATCTGATGAAATTTATCTTAAGATATTTGAAGAAGCACTACAGAAAGTTAGCAACTACCAAAGGCAATATGCTCTACCTTTGTAACTATATGAGCTGTTTTGGTGACCATACACTGTAACTAACTTCACACTAAAAATAGTGAAAGATAATTTACTTTTCTTTCATTATGCTTCTTACAAACAATTGTTATTTGCCATTAATTATAAGCTCACTTATCAGAATGAAAATTATTTAGTTATTAATAAGTCATCTCACCTTCTTAACTTTTTTTAAATGCATGAAGACTTTGTGAGATGTCTTCCTGATATGAAGACGAACATGTTCTTCACAAAAGCCAAGAAAAGTAGCCAGGCAAACGTAAAGCCCTCCATCACTCTCCTGTTTGACATGCAACAAGAGAAAATATTGTCAGCTGTCAAAGACTTGAAAAGAATTTCATACTCTCAAACTAATTCGGTATATGTCAGCAATTCGCTCACAAGCTCACGTACCGGAGAATCGAAACAGTAGATGCATTCCTCCTTGAAAACTTTGTCACCTCCTCTCGGCACATTGGCACTTGAGCTCTGTAAATACTCCATGAAGGGAAATTACTAGTTGTATTGTTATCAAATTAAAAGTATTTTTTGTTTGAGGAGTTTTTGAAGTACAAAGTGAAAGAGAGAAGAGAAAAGACGAGAAATCTCTTGGGCACTTCCGCTGACTAACACGCAACTAACGAACACATCATATAAGCAACATTGAACTGTACAACTCCTACCCAGACTCTAGGAGCCAAGATGAAAGAGCGAAGGAAATTTCTGAGGCTCTGTCGGGCCTCAAAATCCCCAGGGTATTCATAAGAAAAATACTACCCTGTGTTAGAGCCGCGCGCACTCCCCGAACACAAAAACAAACACACACTGACACTTAAACAGTGTTGACCTTACACCCTTAGCATTATTATTCTTCATTCGATAGCCTGGATGGGGATGGCATGTAAGGCCAGTGGAGGGAGGTCAGTGGGGGAAGGCCGGGCCCCGAACTTATTTTGAGCAAAACAATCGCAATCCTTCGCAGTGAATGCTTGCATTTTATTTGAATTTATCACGACCATTTTTATGTTGTGAGTGACGGACCTAAGATTAACCGAAACAAGTTTTGATACAAATAACTGATTTTTCCTGTGCAGTTTAGTTCACAATTTTTGTGTAGAGTTCTTGACAATCAACCGATCTGAAGACAGAGTAATCCCTTTCAGTTTAGTTTGGAGAGAAACAAGAGTTGCCGACCACGAAAAAGATACTTGAAGAAGGCTGGTTTGGCCAGCCTAAATATAGTGCACCGTCAATAACGCATTCTACGTTTATGACGGTTTCTCTCTTTATATTTTCATTTTATTTGTGAAGCCGATTAGATCACTATTCTATCCAACGTATACCAGCAGGATCATCGTCCTGGCTACTTGCTTATCCATTTTATAGTCTTTCTCGATTGAAAAAGCGAGCGATGCGCGCGGGCGCGAAGAAGGGTGGGGGGGGGGGGGGGGGTTGGTGTTGGTGGGGGTTGGGATTAAAGACAATGTTATTTTCAATTTGAACATTTGTTCAGTTGTTTGTTCGGCACCATTAGCCTTTGTGCTATATATTATTGGAGGGATTAAGCAACCACAACACGACGACGACGACGACGGCAACGAGAACGTCCCCAAATACAAACAATGTCTGTGTAGTCTGAGGTACGAGAACAACGACAGCTAATTTTTCGTTTTTCCGTTTGAAATTGAACATTGTCATTGCATATTTAGCCTGAGTACGTCTTCAAAGCCATTGGTGTACTGAACAGATCTATACAATTACACTGAATTTCGCTCTCTGGGCGTTGTCCTCGGCGAAGCGCAAGCACAAAGGCAAGCAATAGGGATGACCCCAGTGAAAACGAAATTCGATACAAACACAAATACTAGCAAAATTATCCACACGTATTCCAAAGTGTTTTGGCGCGAGGTAATCTGTACTGCATGCACTGTTTTTATTGGCCAACCATATCCACGTGATGTGCTTGTATTTCGTTTTCACTTGTTGCAGCGCAAACGCAAGCATAAGCGCAAGCACAAAAAAAAGAAAAGTTTTGGTCCTTGTGCTTGTGCTTGTGCTTATGGTTGCCTCAAGGCCGTTGTCACGGTGAAGCCGAATTATTGTGTTTGGGCTCTCTCTCAGCTTGTGTTTGAGTCGCTAGTGAAAACCAGGAGTTTAAGCTCCCTACTTTTATTCTGATGATAATGTCAGCACAGGGGCAGATCTAGGGGGAGGGTGTAGGAGGTGCGCACCCCCCTCCCCTCTGAGATGAAGCCTTCTTCTTCGTATTCGCTTTTAAAATTTGTTTACCTCACCGGTCAGTGACGTCATTCCTTAGAGGTGCACCCCCTCCTAAAAAAAATCCTGGAGCCGCCCCTGCAGCAGGACTCAATCATTCAACTTTTTAAGCAGGAAAATCTTGTCCGTTGTTTCACATTCGATGCCATGTGCATGCTTGATTTTCATAGTGACAACATTGAAAAATACGAGTGTAAGCAAGCTTTACTCATTAGCTTCTCAGCTAAAAGTGTATTACATGGCAAGACGTTTATAACAGAGCTACATGACATGATAAACTTCTAACAAGACTTTCGTTTCTTTATATATTTTATGCTGATACACCTCTAACGTGATTCGTATTCCCTTAAATAAAGAGTTCATTGTCCTAAAATGAAATCAATAATAATGAATTCAAGATTTGCTTTGCACGGTCCATGCTCAATGTCTTTCATTTTCGCATGAGTTTTATTTTCGATAATTCGCACATCCGGTTAAAAGTTCACCAAATTCAAACCTGCTCTAAATAAATCAATCGAATAAAAAAAAAATTGAAACGATATTCCTGACTTTTCACCAAGACAAATAAAGCATCATGATAACAATAATAATAATAATAGAAGGCGATAGAATTTTCGTTACACCCATTATAGACAGCAAATCTCTAGTATGTTGGCACTGGTTTTTTGTATTATTATTATTATTATTATTATTATTATTATTATTATTATTATTATTATTATTATTATTATTATTTCTATTATTATTATAATTTTGCAGTTTTTGGAGATCACTTTTCGTGGATCAAATAAAACTTCACCTTGCTATCTTGGAACTAAAGGAATATAGCTTCAGAGAAACTAAAATATTCTTGAAAACACCAGCTTATATTTAACAAATGACTTTGACAGTTACCTTTAATAATGCAAAAACGAGGCTGAATCTAACAAACTAAAGTGTTTGTGTGAAGCTGAGCCGAATTTACAACCCGAATATGACTCCCAAGCCGTGAGAACCTTTGTCACTCGGTATACTAATCAGTATATATTATTTAAGAAATAGAAAACATGTACCGTGTTTCTATCGAGTTATACAAACACGAGTGGAAGTTTGAGAGAACGAGAAATGCTGTGGGAACACGAGCCGCAGGCGAGTGTTTCCACAGCTTTTTCGAGTTCTCCCGAACTTTCACGAATATCTTGATAAAGTCCTAAATTAGCTTTCTTCGCTCTTGAAATCGGCCACTAACTCAGTCCATAACTTACAGTACGGACCTCGAACTCGGTTAGTAAGAGATATATGTCTTCAACCTAAAGAGGTTAGACTGCAAAACAGTCGTTTTCGGAAGTTTTCGGAAGGCGCGAAACGCCGTAAGCGTGATCCTCGAGTGTGAAGCGCGCGAGCCTCACACGCCCGCGTCTCTCACCATTCTCCCTTGGCGTTTTTACACTCGATCCAGACCTTTCGTTCGAATATGGACCGTCGCTCGCGTTCGCAAAAGATACGACTGTTTTGCAGTCTATAAAGAGGTTTCATATCCATGGGTGACAATAGAAAAAAGAATTTGCCTTTTACTTCTCTCTCGTCATCTAAAATCTCCTGTTTGTTTTCTCCTTTAGTACCACTGTTATTTGTTGAAATTTATTTAAAATTAGCCGAGGTCCGAATATATACTCGGCACAGTGAGTCACTCAGCTTTAAATTATACCTTCACTATTTTAAAAAAACAAAAAGCATGAAAGCATAACTCCGCACAGTAAAACCGAAATTAAATGTGACACACGATCAAAGTATAAATAAAATGGAAAACATAAAGCTGCAAAACTTTACTTTCTGACTTCCAGAACAAATTATAACCGAAAGATTTAAGGATATCCGTCTCTTTTACTTTCTAACCTTAACAGTAGAAAACAAACCTGAGGTAAAGGTTACTCCGTGCAAGGAATACAAGCTGTTCTTCAGGCTTTTATATCAACATTAGCGTGGTGAGTCTTGGATTGTATACCATTTACGAGCTTAACTGAATCAGACAATTAATTATTTCTTCGAGATCTTAGAGATGCATAAAGCTAGCTGTTAAAATCACAAGCGAAATGTTGCCATGAGGCTCATGAATAAGCTCACGACAGCATACAGATGACGGTCTATTGCTCTAGCGTATAACGAGGTTCACTTGTGGTTTGAGCAAAAGAAATATCGAGTAAAGAGTACAAAAAATTGACTTGCTCTCTCGTTACGAATAAGTCGCTTTCTATAGCAAACATTCATATAGAAAAGTCGAGGATGATCTTCGTCTCTTTTGAGTCGCTTACAAGTATAAAACAAGGATTCTGGTCTCCTTCAGGGTGTTCATTACAAAACACAATAATTTTTATCTGTCACTGAAAGTTTCTTTAAGAGTCAAACTAAAAAATAATAGCAAAACGCTCTAATTTCCGTTTCTCTGCTGGCTTACTGCACGTCTCTAGAGTCCAGTCTACTGGCGCTGGCTCCTTTCCTGAACAGTGACTGGTAATCAAGTCTATTCTGTTTTAAGTGATATCTTTTAGGAGTCAAATAAAGCTCAAGCCACGCCCAGGTTAATCTCCTTTAGGGTTTAATTCAAATCAGGAACCATAATCAGGGATTATTTAGTTATATCGTGGAATATGCCTTTGTTTAAAGTGTGGAGCGAAGACAAGCTGAACAAGAAATTCGTAGTGGCTGAAAATTTCAGTAGTCACGCACCTCTTCGGAACCTCTAATTTTGTTTGCTCCCGGACTCATCCACCTCTATTTTTTTCAGGACTAGGACCATTGTTTCGGTTGTTTAGTCTATTGTTTTCTCGGCCAATCCTGTTAAACCTTACGAGAGGTGCATGGCGCCTCGAAAATTTTGCAGAACACTTTTCCACAGTTGCTTTAACATGCCTGGAGGGTGGAGGATTTGACCCTCTTTGTAGCTCTAACGGGTGGGGCATTTGACCGTCTAAACTGGCAACATAGCGGGGAATTTGACCAAAATTTTTCAAAAAAGTCAAATGCCCCGGGGTTTGCCCGGGGGGGGGGGGGGGAGGGATTGGCGGTTTTGGAATTGGCCGGTACATTAGAGCCGCGCGCACTCACCGAACACAAAAACGAACACACACTGACACTTAAACAGTGTTGACCTTACACCCTTGGCATTATTATTCTTCATTCGATAGCCTGAATGGGGATGGCATCTAAGGCCAGTGGAGGGAGGTCAGTGGGGGAAGGCCGGGCCCCGAACTTATTTTGAGCAAAACAATCGCAATCCTTCGCAGTGAATGCTTGCATTTTATTTGAATTTATCACGACCATTTTTATGTTGTGAAACAAGTTTTCATTGTGAAACAAGTTTTTTTCCTGTGCAGTTTAGTTCACAATTTTTGTGTAGAGTTCTTGACAATCAACCGATCTGAAGACAGAGTAATCCCTTTCAGTTTAGTTTGGAGAGAAACGAGAGTTGCCGACCACGAAAAAGAAACTTGAAGAAGGCTGGTTTGGCCAGCCAAAATATAGTGCACCGTCAATAACGCATTCTACGTTATGACGGTTTCTCTCTTTATATTTTCATTTTATTTGTGAAGCCGATTAGATCACTATTTTATCCAACGTATACCAGCAGGATGATCGCCCTGGCTACTTGCTTATCCATTTTATAGTCATTCTCGATTGAAAAAGCGAGCGATGCGCGCGGGCGCGAAGAAAGGGTGGGCGGGGGGGGGGGGGGGGTTGTTGGTGGCGGGGGTTGGGATTAAAGACAATGTTATTTTCAATTTGAAACATTTGTTTCAGTTGTTTGCTCGGCACCATTAGCCTTTGTGCTATATATTATTGGAGAGATTAAGCAAACCACGACGACGACGGCAACGAGAACGTCCCCAAATACAAAGATGTCTGTGTAGTCTGAGGTACGAGAACAACGACAGCTAATTTTTAGTTTTTCCGTTTGAAATTGAACATTGTCATTGCATATTTAGCCTGAGTACGTCTTCAAAGCCATTGGGGAACTGAACAGATC
>JAHPZR010004993.1:0-21781 GCA_019787425.1 Platygyra sinensis
ATAGACCCTTTGCATAAATGGTGCCTAAATTTGAATAACAATACTTGATACATCCTTAGCCTCACATTTATGTGAAATTTCCTTTGTCTTGAAACATGAATGTGAGGCTAAGGATGTATCTGGTATTGTTATTTAAATTTAGGTGCCATTTATGCAAAGGGTCTATACCTCCCAGACAAATATACAAAAGAAAAAACGTGATTTTGCTTTTGCACTTTTCAGAAGCGAAGTTCATGTGTTGACACTCGGCGCACTAATGTCCGCCATATTTGAAGTGGTCGGCAGGTTGTACAGTTTTTGCGATTTTTCTGGAAAACGAAAGTAGATCTAAGCAAAAAAATTATACCACATTTATTAGCTCATCATGAGTTATCTTGGAGTGAAATATGAGGGTAGTCATTTTTTGGACCATGTGCCACCACTCACTCGGTCACGAAAAAAAGGTGCTCTTAAGTGGCCCCTTAGGGTAAATTTTATCCTGCTTTCTGTACCAATTGAAGTGACTACGAGTATTTCTACTGTCCCCTTGATGGGATGCTAGTCCATCATAGGGTCACCCCAATTCGTTGATACTCATTCAGACATCTTGGTAGCTATATAGGTGTGAGAGTAAAGTGCGACCAAGGACAAAACACAATGTAAAACATGTCTCATGTGGACCCCATATTGAGTAGACAGCTATCAAGTGGACACCAGCTCGAGTCCCTAAATTTTCTTCCCAAATGTGTTGTAAAATAGACCTGCATTCAGCGGACACCTGTTAAGCCAACACAGACACTAATATTAGGCCATGTTTGCTGCACCTGCAATAAGCAGACACTTTGAGGCATTTTCTCTCTAAAAGTTCAGCCAAGACTCCTTTAACATTGTTCAGCAATGTCATTTTAAAGCTAAGTGATTATTTCAAACTGATGCATTAAGTGACTGCACATTGTGCTATGAGCATTCTGTGATCTCACACTGTGACATTACACTGTGTTACAAAAGGTTTTATTAATAATTAACTATTATAATTGTACAACATATTAGAGCCTGCTTTGAGCAGTCGCCCTGTATTACATTGTCACTAATGAAGGTCGGTCCTGAGAGTGTCCGCTTAATACAGGTTTCCTGTAAGAAATTAATGAGTTAAGCTCCTGAAAGTTCAAGCATCAAAGAGTAAATCCCCTTTTCAAAATTGAGGGACTAAAAAACATTTAAGAAGGGTGGCAAAAACCTTACATTGTACCAACTAATGCTCTGTCCTCTCCTCTTTGTATGCCCAATGGCTAACATTTGACATTACAATTTAAGAATTGTTTTATTCAGAAATTTTATGTGTTTTTTTTTCTTATTTGGCAGGTGTTGAAGGGGGGTTTGATGTAGAAAATTCAAAGGTAGGGATAATGAAATAATCAGATAAATGAACCTTGCGGTTTTCAAGTTATTCCCTTGAATAAAATGTTTGAAACATGGTGAAATTTTCTGTAGTTACCATGTGCTAATGAGGCAAAAATTTGACCCAAATGGTGTAAACTCTCACACATGTACATGTAAGCAGCCACCTCCCGTAGAATACCTCTTACATGCAGGCTTGACATTTTGGGTGGCTACTTATAGAGGTTTGACTGTAGTTAAATGAAATCAGCACTGCCACATGCCTAACATCTCACCTGTACATTCACGTTTTGCTGTCTTAAATTAATTGTGTCATCAGTAACTGCTCCCTGCCTACTCTTGGAAGTTTGTCTTGTGCCTCAGTACTGTGCTATTCATTTTGTATTAGAGGCCTGAAAGTAACTTATTACCCAATTTAGTTAATGGTAAATTATTCAGTGTTTACAAAGTCAGTTAATGTTATTTACACTTGTATATGTATGTCTACCTCAGCTCTTTCTGTTCACTTTTTTTTATCACTACATTCAGTGATAAAGGGTGTCCTTCTAATGACATTCATACAGATGGAAGAAGCTGCTAGATAATTGAGTGTAGTTTGTGACGAGAAAAACTGCAATTTTTTTAGTCTCTTATTAATTGCTCAGTCAAAAATACATGTAAGAGGGGAGACTGATGCATTTGTAATAAAGGACATGACTTGTACATGTATAAACCCTTTCTTAATATGTAAATGGCTGTCAATTATTGTTTTGTAAATTAATGCATTTAAATTAACCTCACTAACCTTGTTATAGTTGAGTAAAAAATCTTTTGAACTATCCAGAAGTTAGTGTCTGTTTAACAAATAGATTCCATTTTACTGTGCGTCTGTTCAGTAATAGATCACAGATGACGTCAAAATATGGTAAGAACAAAAAAAGGGGCACACAAGGCGATAGCTGGGTGTGTCACTGATGTTCTTACCACATTTTGACATCTTCCGTGATCTATTTAATACTGAAGAGATGCACGGCAACATGGAATATATTTATTTTATATAATAACGTAACAAACTAGTACAGATAAGGCTTTTGCTTATTTCAAAATATTTCAACATAACGCGAACGCTGGCCTTTTCCCACTTCGACGCACACGAAAAAAGCCGTTTGATGTAATTTGTTATCTATACAAAATGAAGCAATCTCATTGGTTACTATGCGCAGCAAAGAATTTTGATTGGTTCAGGAAAATCATGCCACTGTCAAACATGACTCGAGCGTTGCTTGTCACGGACAAACTTACAGCGAAAGCAGAATTTATTTACAAAATCTATAAATCTTGAAAAAGGCTGGAAAAGTCAAAAAAGAGCGTTAGTGACAGTGGAAATTCTTGTCTTCTGTGATGGTTGGTGATTCTCAAATCAGTTTGATATAGTGTCGGAGATACATTTTAGCTGCAATAAAGTTTGGCGGAAGCTGTGGTTAGCTATACTTAGCTCGCACTCTGCCCTGAAACAGAGGGAACATTCGCATCGAAAAACAAGGTTATGTGTTGATGTTAACTGATTCTTAGAAGTGATGTTTTGATGTTTCATTCTTGACATGAATCACTGTGTCAACAGTTATTTTGACACTGGGAGAAGTTGAATTTTTTAAATTAATTAATCTCAGAAACATTTTGTTTATTGGGTTTCTTAAGTTCGAGATAAAGCAGTGGTTCTTTGCTCACCAACACTGCCGACTGAGACTGTGGAAGAATTTTTTCTGGATCATTAAATATATCCTGAAAGGAATGGCTTCATCTTTCTTCTTCCTGCTTCTCGATCCAGTTCAATGCCTTAGCAAGGCATTTTTCTACCTTAACTTTTGCCCAGTCACATAAAATATTATCTGAATTCTCAAAACTGTCCGCCATAATTTTAAAACAGAGAGGAGAACTTTGTAATGATGGCATCAATCGTGCATCTGTCCTCCAATAGATCATAGGTGAGAACCAATCAAAAATGATGCAAGAATAACTTGGGTTATTAAACGCAAATGAAGGACATTCACAGGATTTTTCCATGTGCAGGAAAGACCTTTTCGTAAATGGCAGTCAATTTAAGATTCGTTTGAACTGTCAACTTAAAAATAATTTATTATGGTTACTACATGTAAGACTAATTTTTAATACTTTTGTGTTCTTTTTTTTGAAAAAAAAAAAACCCTCTTAGTTGGCATGTCGAGTATGTTGTGGACAGGTCAATGGGTGAGTGAGTGAGTGAGAGATGTACAGTATGTCACACCAATCAGACCGGATCTACTATAAGCAGCCAATCAAATTTCTTGTTTTAAAGGTAAATGGTATATTAGAAGATTTGATCCCGATACAGTTCTATAATAGAGGAGGAAGTATTCATATATTGGGTTTACTTCGACATTTTCTGTGGGTTAGGTTGAGGATTTTGGTTGTGGACGAGATGAGCCTTGAGGTTTGAAACTGCGTGAGCTAGCTGAATGCAAATGAAGGAGATGTTTTTATTTTTAGTTACAAAGGTAACTTGATATTTTTGTTTTTCACAAGGAGTAAATTCAATTAGACATCACGCATCGTTGCTTCTAGTTCTTAGGGAATGTTTTAGAGAACACAAGACTATTGAAATTTGAAACAGTTCTAACATTTACAACAGTAAGTGTAGGTAACGATTGTTTTGTTCTTGTTGCATGCAAATGTAACGAGATATTTTTATTTTTTAGTTACAAAGCTAGGGTAATTTGACACTTTTTTTTTCACAAGGGTGTAAATTCAAATAGAGCTGACACATCGTCACCACTTGTTCCCACAAGATGCTTGCTATTTTTAGTTACAAATGGTAATTTGACACTTTTGTTTTTCATATGAGAGCAAATTATTCGCACAAGATGTTTGCTACTTTTAGGTATAAATGGTAACTTGACACATGGGAGTAAATTGAATTAGACTTTCAATGTGTCAGAGGGTTTTTTTCCCTTTCTCTCTATTTTCGGTGAAGAAGTGTTGTTGTGTAAAAAGGGTGAACTTACGACTCGAATAAAACACGAAAAGGTCTCTTAACTTGAGTATTTTGAGCAAAAATTCCTCTTGGGGGTTGGAAGGGCTATGTGATCGATGAGTGAGGGAGTTATACATGTGCGCGTGTCACACCAATCACGGTGTGGGTTGTATTGAAGGACGAATCAAATTGCCTGTTAGAGAATAAGATGGCCGGTATCTACATTAATCTGGAGACATGTCAGATTATTGTACATTGTTCAGTCAAACATTTGATGGCTTACTATTTACAATAGATATCTTACCATTACCGATGTAACATGGTATGTACATCATAAATTCCCAGTTTCTTTGTTGCTGTACATCACGACCAAAGAAAACTTAACTAAATCATTAACTATTTAACAATTATTCTTTGAAATCGAGGTAAATATTCTGCCACTCTTCACCGAGATTGAGAAGAATAATTGTTTTAGTATATACACAGGAAGTGATCTCAACAACAGTTTCAGAAGGAAACCATCAAAAATCGATTTAATTGACCTCTCAATTCATGCGTGGAAAACGTGCAAGCGGTACAAAGCATGCGCGAATTCGCGAAACTATTTACAGAATCTTTGAACATGGAAAATCTATAGTTAATATTCGGAAAAACCTCGTGACAGTCTAGAATAATGGTCCTTAGACACCGTTCAAATCAGTGTGAATCAAAAGTATGCTTTATTCAAAAGTATGCATTATTTTTGTTTGCCTTACGCATTATTCACTCGGTAGGGGGTGAATAATGCTCATTAGCCAGAGATAGCGAACCAATCAGATTGCTTAAAACACCAAGATCACTGAGTGTGTATATACTAAAAACAGTTCTACAAATGCTCCTATCACAAAAAAATAACTCTTACATGCTTTGCGTGCCTATGTTTATTTTTGTCACTGTAGCTTGGTTTTGTTTTCCAGGTAGAATATGAAGAATTCAACTCCATATCAGTGTTTGAAACTGCTGGAGATCCTGTCATCATTCCTCTGCCAAATGCTGAGCTTCCTCTTCAGGTACATGTATTACATGGAAATTTAATGCATCTACATGTACTTTGACCAGTTATAAGTAATTAAATTATGCATAAAATTGAATACTGTACATTACTGTAAGTGAAGCTGCTTATAAATAAATCTTATGCAATCAAACATTAAATTAGCAATAAGATTATGAACTTGAAATTGCAGCAGCTATGATGTGCTGGTCGATGAGAAGGGCCAACTCAACTAGATTATGTCATGGAAATCAAGAGTGAATATCTTAACTGAAGTTGTTTAAAAATATTTGTAGAATTTTGATTTCAAGTCACTACATGCTGATGCCTAATAGTATATGAGAACATTAGCCAATCAAATTGCAACATTTGCACAAGTGCAATGTACACAGTCTAGTCGAATTCTACTAAATATTTACAGTTTAGTGATTACATATTTGCTGATCACAGGAAACAAAATGCTCAAAGATCAGGTTTGTGCTTTTTGGTACAAACATAAATGTACATGTAGGTACTTTATTTTTCAAAATTAAAGGCTGTGTTATACTGCAAAATCAGTAACATCTGATCAGTCTCAACAAGAGGAGCAAATTTGATGTATGTTTTCACAAGAAACCTGCACATACTGCTCATGTTAAGGAAAGGAAATTAATTACTCTACGGGATAGCACAGTGCTTGACTACCAAATGCATTATGAAGAAATCTGTAAGGGTATGTTTGTAACTGTTGTTGTCTTGAAGTACTGAGATCTAGGAATCAGAGTGTTAATTATTTGTGTTCAGCTGACTCATCATATTTCTGTGCAGGTTCAGTTGGCCATTGCAGGAATTATTGCCACTGATAGTTCAGCCTACAAAGACCAAGTGGCATCATGGGATGTAGAAAAGAGAGTGGTATCCAAGTAAGCTATTAATTTCAGAGACACTCAAAAGTTCATTTTACAAATACTGTTAGTAGGACTTTACTGTTTGTATATTGTGCAGCTCCTCAAAATATATATTTTACATACATGTACCCTCTACATGGATGATCACTGGAAATTCTGAACTGTGGGACGGGGGTGGGGATTGAAGGAAGAATGATGCAAAACTGTACTGTCTTAAGGTGTGTGTGTGTGTTGGTGGGAGGCTGGCAGGATGATAGTCTAATGCTCTGTTATTTGTTTCCTGGTTATAGTTAGGTTTTAATTTATGGTTGATTATTTAATAAGTACTTTTATTTTTAATTCTTGTTTTAAATTGTTCAGTAAAAGTTACCGTTAAGAATATTGAAAGGAATTAGTAAAATGCTTAAAAATTTATTAATTATAATAAATTAACCCATTGTTTCAGGCATGCCAACAATCTCTTGCAACTGGACAATGGTGTTAAAGTTCCTCCAAGGTCAGTTCATGTAGTAGTGTGATGGTAACATAACAGTGATTTCCAAGATAAATATCTTGTATTGTTTACTTGTCTTCAGTGACTAGTTAATATTAATTATTGATTGATGATGATTAATTGATTGTTCATATATCAAACAATATAATTAAACTACCGTAGATGGGGTAAATACGAACTTTACAAGGGAGAAATTGCCTTTCATTTTCGATAATTCACGTGGTTTTACATCCATAATTCTCTCAGAGGCTGGAAGTGTGCAAAGTGTGATTTGAAAGACAATTTGTGGCTCAACTTGACTGATGGAACAATCTTATGTGGCAGAAGATATTTTGATGGTTGGTGCAGTTACATGTACACCGAATCTGATTAAAGTATTTTTTAATATAATTAACATAAATTATGATGCCCAGACCTTTCATTCCTCTTGACTCAGTTATTTTTGTTATAGGTTATGATTTTGCCTCTTGGCGATAATTTTGGTTAATATACTGTAGTTTGTGAAAGGTGAATTAATCTACATGGCACGAGCGTGGGACAAAGAAAATCTGAGTCCCCAACAGGAATCGAACCCATGACCATGCGGGCGCGCTCTATCCCACTGAGCTACGGGAACTCATGGAGAGCAAGGTCATTTCAATGGAGTTCATAGTAAACTGTTTATTGCAGCTATTTGGTACATACTATATTGCCTGGAAGGAAAAAGAGGAGAAAAAGGAAAAGTTGACTGTAGTTTGGTAATTAATTATAACAAAATTGTTGCTATATTTAAAAAATACTGTGATTGGATGTTTCAATATTGATTGGAGAAGTGCTTTTGTTTTTGTTGTTTTCTATGTAGGCTCTGGAGGTAACAACCATGCTGTTGATTATTACAAAGAGACAAGTTATCCTTTAGCTGTCAAACTCGGAACAATTACGCCTGATGGGGCAGGTAATCAAATGGTAATCCATTTTGAGGTCACTGATGACAGTTTCCAGTTCTTTTTCAACAGCTACCCTTCTTTCAAGGATCAATATGTACATGTACAACCACTCTGAGTTATCTACAACTTGTACAATTTTAAAATTTAGCCCACTAAGACACTGTTTCTATGAAATTCCAATGCACTGAGTACATGTAAAATTCTTGTGTAACAAAAAATACTGGACCCACTGACTTCATCCTTTAGAAATTTAAATAATATTACTTTGTATGAATGGACTGCTTATGTGTCAAATCTCAGGCCATTTGGCCCTCATCAATTCACATGATCAACAGTGATCCTTTCCAGTTATCAGTTTCTTTTGATTTTGCTTTTGTCCTATAGATGTGTATTCTTATGACGAGGATGATATGGTTGAAGATCCTAACTTAGCTCAGCATCTTGCTCATTTTGGAATCAACATTGCTCAGATGGAAAAGGTACATGTACTGCAGTTGAATGTGGAATTTGCACAGCATCTATAATTGAATGGCTTGGTGCAAGACAGGCGTAAGTGACTTTTTCGGGTAAAATTTTTTTTCCTTCAAAAGTGCCTGAATATTTGCATGTGCTTTTCAATTAATAAGTAGTAAAACATTCCCTAGTATTTTTTTCGGCTGGTTTGCACTTTTGCTTCTGAGAAAAATGAAGTCAAAATATCAAAGCATGCACAATGAACGCATTACAAAGTGGAACAAGAGCATTTCAGCCAAAAAAAAAGATACGGGAGAATGATTTCCTACTAAATTGAAAAGCACATGCAAAAATTCAGGCACTTTTGAAGACAAAAAAATTTTACCCGAAAAGTCACTTACGCCTGTCTTGAACCAAGCCATTCAATTGTGTGTATTGTACACACTACCAGAATAATAACAATGAAATCTGATAGGAAATCAAGCAATTTCAAGGTTTAGTCAACATAAACCTTGTACCAGAATAATATACAGTTCTTTTTGCATTTTTTAAAAGCCTGAAATAACACAAAAACAATTTTCCCTGGGAAGTTGTTGAAATAAACTTCAAAGTTCAGAGAAGTTGTCCAAACACAGGTGAAATTTCATCATCAGTTTTTTTTCACCAGACTGAGTACTTTAACTTGTGTTTCATATGAACTTCAACATTTGTTTTGAAAATTTGGTGTTGTTAGAAATAATTTCTTTTGAGAAGATATTTAAAACAGTCACATAGAAATTTGTAATGCACTGCAGAATGTACACAATGTTGCAGGTACAAAGTTTTTGTGCACTTGTTACTCGATCAACTGGTGCATTCCTCTTAAATACATTGAAACAAAAATATTTGAACGCTGTAAAATTGGATCAACAGATCATGTTTCACTGAGAACAAAACCAGTATTTTACATTTTAACATCTCTTTTATTTATATATGTTTTCGATAATTATTAATCGATGAAGCTGCAAATTTTCATTGACTTACTCCTGACTAAAAGCTCCCTTCTCATTTTGCAGACATAAGGTTCTTTTAACCACTGCTCATAAAATACCCTTAATCAGGCAGAGAACACTCAAGTTATATATGTGCATGTTTGGAAGGGCACTACTAACATCCATGTGATATTACAGTAGGTATGCATAAAAGTTTATATTATATGGGTGATAGCATTTCATGTTCCTTTTTCAGACTGACAAAACAATGGCTGAGTTGGAGATAGACATTAACATGAGGATAAGAGAATGGGATGTCATACAGGTGGGAAGACAACTGCGATTTATCTTTTTGCACTGCGTGTTAAGAGCATTATGAAATTTGTACATGTATAGTTATATTATACATTTCACAATCTCCTGACATCTTTAGAACTTTGCTTGTCCAATTTCCAAATGTTTCTCATAATGCTGCCACATTTATATCAAGATTATTGTCCCCTTATCACTGGAGACAAATCAAACAAAATCTGAATATAGACAAACCATTTCATATGTAACAAGAACCGCGGCGCGGTTGTAACCGCGCTTTAAAAATCACGGTTACTCACACTGTCCGACTCCGAGCAATGCAAAATACAAAGGAAAAGACGTAAAGGAAGACTAACTTCGTCGCACAATAGATGGTGTGCTTATAACACCGAACTCTGATGAAAGCTAAAACCACCAAGTGCATTAGGATGTCTTATTACGGCTAATTTTAGAACTCTTAGGGTTTTCCCCCTGCAAGTTCTGGCAAGTTATCGTTTACCTCAGCAAAAAGCCCAAGAATTCACTTGAATTGCCTAATCCCTCAAGAAATATTCGCAAATGTGCAAATTAATTAATGACCGATACTTGTGGCGAAATAAACTTGCAAAGTAAGCAGGATATTATTTGTCACGTAGCGAAAGTGAAACCTGCAACGTCAGCGCATTATGTAGGTAACGTAATACCTTTTTTAGTGCAGAGTGCACTATTGGGATAGTTTGGGGATTGACAGCGCTAAAGCACTATGGCGATAAGGTGTAAACTTTAATGTTTATTTAACTAATTAATTCCAATTATTAATTAATTTGCCTTGTTTTGAGGAGGTGGGGTAGGTTCCTTTGATTGCTATGTAAAACGTACCACACTTAGATTACATCGTGGATAACATCACAAAACTGCATATGGTTCCAATATTCTCTTGTTATCCTAGTGGTACTATTCTCTTCAGAACAAAAGCAATTTACTGAAAGCGCATGCGCAGATTGATTAGCATTGTGTTAACTATATGTTAGGCAAATTAAACAATACATTTCATGTACACAATTATGCACGAACGTTAAGTGCTTTTCTTTATGTAAGAACACAACATGTAAGACGCACGCACCATTGTTAGCATGATACAATCCGTTCTCTATTTTATCCCGTATGAAAGAGAACAAGAAGTTCACAAATGTATTCACCCGAAACATTTCCGAGTTAGCGGCATTAAAATAACTAATGTCATGACAAAAGAAACTCCTCAATTATTGCTGTAGATACTGTGGCACTTTATGGAAACCGTTCTCAGTTGTATTAATCGACATCGATAACATTGTGTATTTTGAACTGGTTTATTGTTAAAACCGATGGTGGTAACATAATAAGAACGTGCTATTCGAAGACATGAGGTGACCATTTGATAATTGAATTAGTAATTGTTTATCGATGATATGAAAATTTGCCTAATCATTCCTCTTCCATTTTTTTTCATAAGTCAATAACATTATTTCATCTTTCTCTAGCAGGAAATGAGCGAGAATATCTTCATTTGTATGTTTTTTTTAGAAAACAAGGGTATCATGTTACAAACTGTGCGAGGAAAACAAAAGTATCAAGTTACAAATGTTGATGTTGAGAAAATAAAATTATCACGTTTGCTAGTTTAACGTATTAATGAATTTAAAATGAACAAAATTCAACGTAAAACACCAGAGTAAAATTTAAAACCGTCTTGACAAACAGTAATTGAAAGTTTTTTGAGCTTTGAACTAACAGGTTACATATAGGCAGCGGATGACTCAAAAAGTACTGACAATCCTGCATAATACTCTGCACTATCTGAGATTGTCTCACTAGTTAGCGTACGTAATATTCCCTTCAAATCTAACGCTTTGATAAAGCCGGAAAAATGTATTTCACACACAGTAAAGACAAAATAATCACCCGAACATCTACCTTCATGTTTCTTGTCTGTAAGCAGTCCTTGCTGATTCACTGATGACTATAGACACGCAATCAACTGATCAATCTGTAGCACAACAACTGACAACGACTACACACGAGCTGTTTAGTGGCCCCTTGTAGCCGATTACACCATAAGCAATCTCGTGAAACGCCGTCATCTATTGTTACGTAACGACCGAAGTTCGTTACGTGAAACGTGACTCTTGCTGCCTTTCACTCTCAGGGTTTTCCCCCTGCAAGTCCTGACAAGTTTTTGTTTACCTCAGCAAATTAACTGCTTAATACTTCTCTTCACTCACTTCGATGAGTCCAAGAATTCACTTGAATTGGCTAATCCCACAAGGAAAATTCGCAAATGTTCAAATAAATTAATGACCAATACTTTTGGTGAAATAAGTTTGCAAAGTAAGCAGGATATTTTTTGTCACGTAGCGAAAGTGAAACCTACAACGTCAGCGCATATTATCTGGCTGACGTAATACCTTTTTTAGCGTACGTAATATTCCCTTCGAATCCAACGCTTCGATAAAGCCTGAAACTGAAATGTATTTCACACACAGTAAAGACAAAATAATTACCCGAACATCTACCTTCACGTTTCTTGTCTGGAAGCAGTCGTTGCTGATTCACTGATGACTATAGACACGCAATCAACTGATCAATCTGTAGCACAACAACTGACAACAACAACTACACACGAACTGTCTAAGCCTGTTATTGCATAATCACTTGGATATCCCTTGAAATCGATTGCACCATCATGTGAAATCTTCGATGACGTAATGGTCTTAATCTGGAATTTTTTCCAAGATATGTCTGGGCATGAACGGTACGAACAATTCGACACCACGGCTATAAACAACAGCTTTGTCTCTTTAAAATCACGATTAAATTTAATCGGTTTTCTTTACGAGTAAGAAGCTGGCAAAATAGTCACGCGAGCCATGTAATTCAAGAGTTACGCTGTGCACGGCTATTTTTAATACCATGGTTATTTCCCTACCAATGACGTAATCCTTGCACGTTCTGACACGTTCTTTTGCTTTCACCGATGTAGGATATAATATCGGTCAACTTAAAACGCTTCTCGAATGTATTAATCGACATCGATAACATTGTGTATTTTGAACTGGTTTATTGTTAAAACCAACGGTGGTAACATAATAAGAACGTGCTATTCCGAGACACGAGGTGACCATTTGATAATTGAATTAGTAATTGTTTATCGATGATATGAAAATTTGCCTCTTGAATGAAACAAAATCATTCCTCTTCCCCTTTTTTCATAAGCCAATAACAATATTTCATCTTTCTCTAGCGGGAAATGAGCGAGAATATCTTCATTTGTAGGGTTTTTTTGAAAAAACAAGGTATCATGTTACAAACTTTGCGAGGAAAACAAAAGTATCAAGTTACAAATGTTGACGTTGAAAAAATAAAATTATCACGTTTGCTAGTTTAATGTATTAATGAATTTAAAATGAACGAAATTTGACGTAAAACACCAGAGTAAAATTTAAAATCGTCTTTACAAACAATAATTGTAAGTTATTTTTGAGCTTTGAACTAACAGGTTACATATAGGCAGCGGATGACTCAAAAAGTACAGACAATCCTGCATAATACTCTGCACTATCTGAGATTGTCTCACTAGTTAGCGTACGTAATATTCCCTTCAAATCCAACGCTTCGATGAAGCCAGAAAAATGTATTTCACACACAGTAAAGACAAAATAATCTCCCGAACATCTACCTTTACGTTCCTTGTCTACAAGCAGTCCTTGTTGATTCACTGATGACTATAGACACGCAATCAACTGATCAATCTGTAGCACAACGACTGACAACGACTAAACCGTCACGAACTGTTTACTCCCTGTAGCCGATTGCACCATAACGCGTAAATGTTGCGAAATCTTAGATGACGTAATGGTCTTAATCAGGAACTTTTTCTAAGAAATGTTTGCGTATGAACGGTACGAACAATTTGGCACCACGGCTATAAAAAGCAGCTTTCTCTCTTCTTAGTCACGATTAAATTAAGTCGGTTTTCATTACGAGTAAGAAGCTAGCGAAGTAGTCACGCAAGTCACATAATTCAAGAGTTAAGCTGTCCACGGCTATTTTTAGTGCGTTGGTTATTTCCCTACCAATGACGTAATCCTTGCACGTTCTGACACGTTCTTTTGCTTCGAATCGAACGCTTCGATAAAACCAAAAGAAAATATTTTTCACACACAATAAAGAACACAATATGTGTAACATTTTCGTGTACTGATGTTTCAAAAGCTTTTGGCAAGTAAACAGTACAGGTTGCGTGATTCAAAGTCCCGACCAAGACTTGGCCGAGCGGAGGTCTTGGTCTGGTCACCGACAAAACTAAAAAAAACAAGAACCGCGGCGCGGTTGTAACCGCGCTTTAAAAATCACGGTTACTCACACTGTCCGACTCCGATCAATGCAAAATACAAAGAAAAAGATGTAAGGGAAGACTAACTTCATCACACAATAGATGGTGTGCTTATAACTCCGAACTCCGATGAAAGCTAAAACCACCAAGTGCATTAGGATGTCTTATTACAGCTAATTTTAGAAGCCTTAGGGTTTTCCCCCTGCAAGTTCTGGCAAGTTCTTGTTTACCTCAGCAAAAAGCCCAAGAATTCACTTGAATTGCCTAATCCCACAAGAAATATTCGTAAATGTGCAGATAAATTTGACTGATACTTGTGGCGGAATAAACTTGCAAAGTAAGCAGGATATTATTTGTCACGTAGGGAAAGTGAAACCTGCAACGTCAGCGCATTATGTGGCTGACGTAATACCTTTTTTAGTGCAACAACAACAACAACAACAAATAAACTTTATTAATAATAACACTTAAAACTGAGAACATGCACAACTCGCATATAGCGTAAGCTAGTCGAGGCGAGTTGTGCAGGAAGAAAAAAAGTGCAGAATGCACTATTGGGATGGTTTCGGGATTGACGGGGCTAAATCACTATGGCAATAAGGTGTAAACTTTAACGTTTGTTTAATTAATTAATTCCAATTAATTAAGTCACCTTGTATCGAGGAGGTGGGGTAGGTACCTTTGATTGCTATGTAAATCGTACTACACTTGGATTACATATTGGATAACATCACAAAACTGCATATGGTTTCAATATTCTCTTGTTATCCTTGTGGTACTATTCTCTTAAGAACAAAAGCAATTTACTCGAAGCGCATGCGCAGATTGATTAGCATTGTGTTAACTATATGTTAGGCAAATTAAACAATACATTTCATGCACACAATTATACACGAACGTTAAGTGCTTTTCCTTAGTTAGAACACAACATGTAGGACGCATGCGCTCTACCATTGTCAGCATGATACAATCCGTTCTCGAATTCAGATTCATGTGTGCGATACCACACTCTCGTCTTAACGGGCGATAGCTGTTATAACTTCAAGTAATATCAGTTCTCTTTTTTAGTGCAAAGAACGCTTCTGTGACAGCGTATGTTTGGAATTATCCCTATCTCGGTTCAAAAACGTCGTGTGCTGTTTTTAAACTATTTCGTGTTTGCTAAGCTCTAAAGAGGGAAACGAATGGATCTCCTCAGCCGCTTGTTTATTTTACCCCCTCTGAAAGAGAACAAGAAGTTCACAAATGTATTCACCCGAAACATTTCCGAGTTAGCGGCATTAACATTACTAATGTCGTGACAAAAGTAACTCCTCAAATATTGCTGTAGACACTGTGGCACTTACGGAAACCGCAAATAAATTCAGTCTTTGAGCGGACTCATTCACCGATGTATGATATAATAACGGTTAACTTAAAACGCTTCTCGGTTGTATTAATCGACATCGATAACATTGTGTATTTTGAACTTGAATATTGTTAAAACCAACAGTGGTAACATAATAAGAACTTGCTATTCCGAGACACGTGGTGACCATTTGATAATTTAATTAGTAATTGTTTATCGATGACATGAAAATTTGCCTCTTGAATGAAACAAAATCATTCCTCTTCCATTTGTTTTTTCATAAGTCAATAACATTGTTTCATCTTTCTCTAGCAGGAAATGAGCGAGATTTTCTTCATTTGTATGTTTTTTTGAGAAGACAAGGGTATCATGTTACAAACTTTGCGAAGAAAACCAAGGTATCAAGTTACAAATGTTGACGTTGAAAAAAATAAAATTATCACGTTTGCTGGTTTAACGTATTAATGAATTTAAAATGAACGAAATTCAACATAAAACACCAGAGTAATATTTAAAATCGTCTTGACAAACAGTAATTGTAAGTTATTTTTGAGCTTTGAACTAACCGGTTACATATAGGCAGCGGATGACTTAAAAGTACTGACAATCCTGCATAATACTCTGCACTATCTGAGATTGTCTCACTAGTTAGCGTACGTAATATTCCCTTCAAATCCAACGCTTCGATAAAGCCAGACACAGTAAATAGTAGAGACAAAATAATCACCCGAACATCTACCTTCACGTTTCTTGTCTGCAAGCAGTAATTGTTGATTCACTGATGACTATAGACACGCAATTAAGTGATTAATCTGTAGCACAACAACTGACAACACCGACTACACACGAACTGCCTAAGCCTCTTATTGCACCATTACTTGGAAACCCCTTGTAACCGTTGTGAAATTTCCGATTCCCCCATCAGAAAAAAAGCGAGCATATCGTCCTTTGTACGTCTTTGAGAAACAAGGGTATCATGTTACAAACTTTGCAAGAAAAACAAAAGTATCAAGTTACAAAAAATAAAATTATCACGTTTGCTAGTTCAACGTATTAATGAATTTAAATACAGGCAGGAGACGACTCAAAGTGTACTAACAGTCCTGCATCTGCACTATCTGAGATTGTCTCACTAGTTTAGCGTATGTAATATTCCCTTCAAACCGACGCTTCGATAAAGCTAAAAACATGTATTTCACACACAGTAAAGAAAAAAATAATCACCCGAACATCTACCTTCACGTTTCTTGTCTGCAAGCAGTCCTTGTTGATTCACTGATGACTATAGACACGCCATCAACTGATCAATCTGTAGCACAACAACTGACAACAACAACTACACACAATTGTCTAGGCCTCTTATTGCATAATCACTTGGATATCCCTTCAAATCGATTGCACCATCATGTGAAATCTTCGATGACGTAATGGTCTTAATCTGGAACTTTTTCTAGGATATGTCTGGGCATGAACGATACGAACAATTCGATACCACGGCTATAAACAACAGCTTTGTCTCTTCAAAATCACGATTAAATTTAATCGGTTTTCTTTACGAGTTAAAGAAGCTAGCAAAATAGTCACGCGAGCCACATAATTCAAGACCTACGCTGTCCACGGCTATTTTTAGTTCGGTGGTTATTTCCCTGCCAATGACGTAATCCTTGCACGTTCTGACACGTTCTTTTGCTTCGGATCGAACGCTTCGATAAAACCAAAAAAATATATTTCACACACAATAAAGAACACAATATATGTAACATTTTCGTGTACTGATGTTTCAAAAGTTTTTGGAGAATAAACATTCCAGGTTGCGTTATTCAAAGTCCCGACCAAGACTTGGCCGAGCAGAGGTCTGCGTCTGGTCACCGACAAAACGAAAAAAAATAAACCGAAGGTAAACCATAAACCGCGCACGCCTACGGCTGCGCGGTTAAAAAATAAAAAATAAATGCCGTGTAAAACTAGAACCGCGCCTCGGCCCCAGGCCGCGCGGTTAACAAAGGAATTCCTTGCACGTCTTACATGGTCAATGATCTCCAGTCATTTAATGTTCAACATTCACAAATAATTTTTTTTTTCAAATTTTGTAAGCTCCTTGCTTGTTTTTTCTTGCAGTTCCTTTCAGATCTATACAATTTACATTTCATGACTTTTTTTGTCAAGTTGTGTCAGTTGTGCACATGTGCAGTAATGTAATTGCATTCAGTGCAACTAAATTGAACATTGCACATTCCTGTAGGAATCTGGCAAGAAATTGACTCCCTTGTATGGACCTGGTTATACTGGCTTGAAGAATTTAGGAAACAGGTATTTTTAATCACTTGTAAATTGATTTCACAGTGAAATATTTCTTATGAATCTACTTTCATTGACAAATGTGTCACTATACCAGTCTGTGTATTAATAATTTATCATGGACATCATACCATTTGTAGCAAATAAGACAATATGATTGTTTTTCCTTCTTAGTTGCTACATGAACTCAGTGCTTCAAGTTCTTTTTACTCTTCCAGAATTCAAACAAAGGTACATTTATTAATGTTACAATGTTGGATACCAGCTAGTAATATGTCAATCATGGAACCTTGGGAAAATGACCCAGTGGTGAGAGTGCTTGCCTCCCACTTAAGGACGTTCGCACGAAAATTTTCTAGTCGATAGAATTTTTTTACATTTTTACTGCAGGCAGATAATGAGTTACTTGTGCCAGAAGTGCAAAAAAAAAATTGGGGGTCACCGTCTTCATTTCAGA
Source organism: Platygyra sinensis (assembly GCA_019787425.1). NCBI lineage: Eukaryota > Metazoa > Cnidaria > Anthozoa > Scleractinia > Merulinidae > Platygyra > Platygyra sinensis. The sequence continues at coordinate 17,893 of JAHPZR010004993.1, forward strand.
GATAAAGCGTGTGGTGACCTGCACTGATTTCGAAAAATTGCCCCATATAACTGAGCACGGTCTGCAGGGGTTTATGGTTAAAAATATCGAAGGTGAGTCAACAGAGGCAAACGATCTTAGTCATATTTTGTAGAAGTGGGTCTGTTGCATAAATAATTCCAAATGTTACTGACGTTTTTAAAAAATTTAACCCTTTAAGAGGCATTTGAAACTGCCGCACAGATGCGCGAAGAGCTAATAAGAACGGAATTTGATGGTGCATTTTGCCAAAAATTCAAACTTCTAGTCGATGGATTTTTTTCATTTTTTCCATAAACGTAGAAAATCAGTAGAGAAAATGATCCATCGAAAGAAAAATTGGGGTCACCGAACGTCCAAGATCGTTATATCCATGGAAAGCTCTAGCAATGGCCATCCGCCCTATCATTTCCTTATTTTATGAGTTAGTGCGCGCACTCATGGATGACGTGGCATGTGAATTTGCGTGCGCAGTAAGGATGCACAGAAACAATTAGCTCGAACGTCCTTAATATGTGACCTAGCAGCTTCTATTCTGGTCTGGCAATGTGATGTGGGTTGAGTTTGTTATTGATTCTTGCATTGTACATGTTCTCTGGCTTCTCTGTTTTATCTTCCTCCACAAAACCAACATCTCCAAATTCAAATTTGACCAGAATAGGGAAGCCTCATGTAAAGCAGTTAAGGGTGATGTGGCTTATTCTCTAAATATTGGAATTTATCTATTTTTATTTAATTTCCATGGCTTGACATTCAGTAACTGAATATTGCTGCAGGTACATGTACATGTATGAGTATGGTTGTACATGAACATTAACCAAGATGCAGAACATTTTTATTGGTGGACTACTATCTGCACTTGTAGACTAGTAGCTCTGCATGCATCACTATGACGCATTATTAATTTAGTTTTAAACTATTAAAATAGTTGTATACATTGGTATAAGAGCCAGCAGTCGTCGAAGTTCGCCAGCTTCTCTTCCAGGTTTTGCCGGCTACTTTCATTGCTTCACGAGTCAAGATATGTCAAGGAGATGATGTTTATCAGGTCCCGCAACTGTCTACATTGTACTTTTCACAAATCTCTGGCTACTTAAAAACTTAAAGGAAACCCTGATTAATTTGATTTCCTCTCAAACTAGGTATGGTGATCAGGTTACCACAATATTTTCTCAGGCTCCCTCAGATGCAAGTGGAGATTTCAACACCCAGATGTAAGTACTGCTATGATGTTTTATACACAGATTGTATAAATTATTTTTTTATACACATATTTACATAATAATTTGCATAATGTATAAGATGTGCATAAATTCCATGATATGTGCATAATATTTTCATGCCTGATACAGTGTATCTACCTCTTCTTGTCCAACCTTTTTAAACGTTCTCCCTCTCTTTCTCAAGCTTTATTAATAAGAGGTTAAAAGGAATCTTTTATGCCTCATCAAGCAGTGGTTGCTTTTAAATTAAATTGGGAGCCTACATGTATTAACAACTCTGTCGCTTAACATACACCATAACTACCAAAGAAAACACAATATTTGGCAGTAAATGGGACTACAGGTTGCTGGGTGCACCCTAGCATAAAATGGGGGTGGCGGCAACACACCCTGCAAAGTGCGAGCAAGAATGGTGGCAGCGACACACCCTAGTAATAATGAGCAATGCAATGAGGGTGGCAGCAACACACCCTAAAAGTGAGTAATGCAATAAGGGTAGCAGCGACACACCCTGCAAGGTAATGGATGAGCCAACAAGTGAGGCGCATACCCCACCCTGGAGTGAGTGGAAGCTAAGGTGGAGTTAGGGCCCCACCCAGCCTGCTACATGCAAGTGAAAGTGGCAGGTATGCACCCAAAAAAGTATCCCAAATACTGCCAGCATAACTAAGCGGTTATGGGAAATTACTGGTACTATGAGGTCCGGGTAGCGAGGTCCATCCCCCATGTCCTGATGGGTGTGATGTGGCCAGCATCTCAGGAACCTAGCTTTATTAATAAGAGGTTAGAAGGAATCTTTTATGCCTCATCGAACAGTAGTTGCTTTTAAATTGAACTGGGAGCCTACATGTAATGTTGCTGAGAGTTTTTTTTCAAAATTGTAGCAGTTCTTGTAAACTTGTAGGTCTTATGTATAATTACATCACACACTCAAATCCGCCCCCCCCCCCCCCCCACCCAAAAAAAAAAAGCTTTGTAATGGCATGATCTTTTTTTAAACCTTGGAGACATTCGTGTTGTTTTCACGAGGGTATTCTTTTCATCTTTGCTTCCTTGAGAAAATTTGCAATTGGCATTCTAAAAGCGAGGCTTGGTGGTGAAATCTGATTGTCTGATGTAATCATGCATTAGGTCTATTCTACTTGTTGCCATCGTGTATCAAGTAAAGAGTATCAAACCATTCATGTCAGACCTTGTGAGGGCTGCTACCTGACCTTTTTTATTTTAGATATCTACCTGTTTATTTATGTTAGTTAAATTCTGCCAGTGAAAAAATGTGAAGAATTATTATGTTTTTAATTGAAGGGCAAAGGTTGCTCACAGGGTTCTGTCAGGGAAATACTCTGTAGCACCTGACAAAGATTCACAAGAAACAACAGAACAAGCGGATCAGGTACATTTGTGCTTACTGTGTAAGATGAATCAAAAAATGATATCTCCTTACAGCATTATTTGCGTTTTGAATCTTGCAAGTGTGGAGAATAAGAGTAATCATCAGACCTCATTAGTAAAGCCTTTTTGGGTAAGAGCATTCCAAAACCTACCTGGCTCACAACTTGCACAACTATGCACATTTAGTACTTAGTAAATTAATGCATACTTGGGAAGGAAATAAAAATTGAGTTCTTGCAAGCAAGTCTTGAGGTCCCAGTTGTTTATACTAATACCGAGAGGTAACTAAGGCTTCGCTGATGTCTTCAACTGATCAACAATAGTTCATTTGGTCATTCACTCAAACGATATCTGGCGTTTAACTGAGTTGTTAAAACACATTTTCCTTCACAAGTTACAAAAAATTAAGATGGCGTAGTCCCAATGGCTACAACAATATGTTGACTGAACTGGCTTGTGTTGGGTTCAGTACTGTAGATTTGTCTAGAGCTACAGATTTTATCTTTGTTTTGTCATCTACTGTAGGAACAAGATGGCATTACCCCTCACATGTTCAAAACTGTGATAGGGCGTGGTCACCCTGAGTTCTCCACCAATAGACAACAAGATGCTGAAGAGTTTTTTACGCATTTACTCTCCACTGTAGACAGAGTAGAGGTATGTTTCTTAAACTCTCGCTGTGCCACTGATTATAATCTCACTGGGTTTTTAGCTTTGAGGGTCAGGTTGTTCAAAATTCATTTACAGTAGTTGATCCACTCAACTAGGTTGTTCTCTGTGTCTCTTACCTTCCTCCCCTCCCCCTTCTCTCTCCCTCCGGAAGGGCGAGAGGACGAGAGACCCTGGGAACGAGGTTGTGATTTACTCATATTTATTTTGAGTTATCAAAACGATGTATTGTTAGATTTTATTTGGCCTTTATTTTTTTGTGTATTTTGCTTTTTCTTGTTTGACTAATCGTGAAGTAGAGCTTAAAATAAACCAGTTGAACTCTCTTCAAGGCAGTAAAACGATTCGCGTTAGTCTCATCATACTGTTATGGCAGCTTCCATTGGAGCCTTGCAGAGATGAATCGTACTAAGGATTAGGCTTACAGTGCACCTATTACATATGTCGTATCCTGTTAATTCCAATAGGCTATTTTATAGTTGCATGGTTAGGTACCTGGCCAGTAGTTAGCATAACAACAACTTGATTTACACAACATAAGCAGTGAAGTCAAAATAGGGCCACCTCCAGCCTCACTGTCAATTAAA
>JAHPZR010004995.1:0-25000 GCA_019787425.1 Platygyra sinensis
TATGGCAACCAGCCACGGTCTATCCTGCTATTTTACAATTTAACAAGATTAATTTGATTTTCAAACAAGCATATCTTGTAAGTTTCTGTTCCGTTCTATGCAATTAACTAAAGTTTTGACAGTTAAAATAATTTTTTACCTGACAGATATATTTCCTCAAGATTAGGCCGGGTTGAAGCTGGTTGAAGCTAACCCAGGATTAAAAGTGAACAGAAGTATAAATCAATCCTGTACAAAAATGATTTTTTTACTTATGCTTTGTGAAGCTTCAAATTATTCAGGTTCAAACGAGAAGGCCAAACAATATAAACAAAACTCTCACCGCAAAGTTACAAAAGCCGAATTAAAATTCTCGCTTATAGAGCTCGGCTTTTAGGCTTGCCTAAATCTTTATATTATGTAACAATGTCAAGATAAGAAGCCAAATTTTTCTCATTGACTTTTAGCCAATACTTTTGACTTAATTTGTTTTTAAAATGTCGTAGGTTAAATTTGAAAGGGAAACTCTATCTCGACAAGACTGACGTTTTACGGAGTGAATTTTACCAGGTATAGATCTACATAGTCTGTTTGTAGATCATTTAGTGTCTTCTGACATGCAGGCAGGACATCCTCTGGGGCATGCGCATTGCACCTAAGAAAACAACAACAAAAATATTAGACACGTATCCGCACAGAAAAGCGTAACGGTTTGTTCAAAGCCCGATGAAGCTAATCCGCGATAAGCGAAAATTTTCATTTTAGTTTTATAACTGTGGGGGTGAGGTTTACTGATTATATAGTTCCTCCTTTAGTTTTGAGTTTCACCCCCCCCCCCCCCCCCGTGAGATGTAGCCTTCTTCGTATTCGCTTTTAAGATCTGTTTGCCTCACCAGTCAGTTACCCCATACCATAGTGGTGCACCCCGTCCTAAGGAATATCCTGGATCCGCTCCTGTTTCCTACATTAGTTGTATTCTTCGGGGTGCAGTTGAATAATAAAGTACGTGTAGAACAGATGGCATGCTGAAGAAGATTGCTTATATTTACCAAAGTTTTGATGTGATAAAGATATCTTCACGTTTCACCTTCCCTTTTTTGTATACTTCTTGTAACGCTTCACCAATTTCAGCCTCATTTAAATATAGTGGTGCACAATCAAGATGCCTGAAACCATACTGCAGAGCGAGTTTGACTGCCTGTCCTACTTCACTCTTTGAACATTTCCACGTCCTGTAAAGATGCATCAACTTATAACAAAGTTGCACAATTCTGACGATTCAAAACTACAAAAAGCAATATCTCCCATGGGCATGCTACCACACAGTGTATGAGAATTTGGTTGATACCAGTCAGAAAGATTTCTTCGTTGAATATGCTTCTGTCTTGTACAACATACTGCTGTAACGTGCAACAGGTTTGATGTAAATCGAAAGAAAGCTTTTCACAGCACGTTGCTAGAAACATATGGCTCGCATACTTACAAGACCTTGATAATTTTTAAGGTTTTTTTTTGGTTTCATCAAGTCAGCTACTATCCACCTACCCAAAGCCAATGAGTGGCATCAGCGCTCCATTTGAGAGTTTTACAGCCTTGAACCAAGAACAAAATAACATAAAAACTGATTTAATAACGAAAACAGGTTTCAATTATGTGCAAATATATTCATTTGTTTTTTTCTCAAGCATAACAGTGGCCCGGAATCCTGAAAAAAAAATAGGGAAAGGACAGCAATAAAAGGAAGATAAACGACTAGAGGGGAAAAAAGGGTGAATTTCGTTTTGATTTTTATATCGTCACCTTTCTCTTTTACATGGCTTGGAGGCTGCCTCTAGGAGTTGTTAGATCAAATTGAAATATACATGTATGTGATTTGACGCAAATTAATGACACCGTTTTCATAAATCCAGTCATAAATATGTTTACCAAATGGCGGCCCGGATGAGTTCTACAAATATATTTACCGAAAACCCGTGGACCGGGAATTTTGAAGATGAAACGTACTAAACACAATTATATTACCAAAGGATTATCAAGGTAAGAAAGTGAATCCCCAGTAATCAATCCCAAGTAAACTTTAGTAAGAATTCTACTAAAACAATTAGATTATTCGCTCTCGATTTCTATGAGGTGATAGTTGATTCGGCCTTCGGCCTCACCAACTATCACCTCATAGAAATCTCAAGCTCATAATCTAATTGTTAAATAGTACTGTACTATAGTTTAAGTGTAATTACCCGGATCATTACGCGAGTGCCTACACCAAGTACTTACCCTCTAGGCTCTAATTTTGCGCGGAACGGTTTCGACAAGCATCTCAACTTTGGGACAACGCATACAGCTTAACTTGGAAAGATGTGTTCTTTATCTATGGTCTATAATATTACAATTTCTTGACTTTATCCTCTGCATGGTTTTAGAGTCTTTTTTTATTGCGTAAATGGCTGCCAGTTATAAATTCTTTTGTGAGTATTAAAATATCTTAACCTGACTAACCAGTAGGCCATTTTACTGTTAAATGTTTAGTTACCTGGTGGTGACCTTACTTTGATACAGAAAAAAAAAACTACAACAACAACGGACACAATTAAGAGTCTCACTTGATCAGTCACGAAACTACCCTTTGATTGCTTCGCTTTCCTAAAACCATCGCCATCCTGTAGTTTTCACTACTGTCATGAGTTCGAGACAAATAATGTTTTTCTTTTTTTGGAATCATCATGGTTCTTTATAATTTTTATCGCCAAATATAACAACAAAAAGACAACAACAACAACAAAGGATGAAGTTGAATATACTCACTTATAAGAATTGTCTGGCTTTGTACCCCAAAACGGATTTTGCGTTTGTGTACTGTACAATTCTACACAAGATCAACCCGGATTATGGAGCGTCAAAGAAGCCGAAGAATCATTGCTCTAAGAGCCTTAGTGAGACTAAAGCGATTAGACAGGGCCAAGGGCCTAAGGCCAGTTTTGACACCTAACTCATCACGAGCCGAGCGTAGGCAAATTCACATTCCACGCCATGCATCAAGCGCGCTAAGTAACAAAATGAACAATAACAGGGCAGATGGCCATTGCTATAGCTTTGCTTGGATTTAACGATCTTGAGCGTTCGGTCACCCCTATTTTTCTTTTTATGGATCATTTTCTCTACCTATTTTAAAATGTTAGCGAAAAAGGGAAGAAAATCTGTCGATTAGAAGTTTGAAATTTTTGCAAAATGCACCATCGAATTTATTCCGTTCTCTTTAGCTAAGGGAGTTTTAGCAAACCACGACGGCTACGGCAACGAGAGCCTCACCAAACAAAAGGTTTAATGAGCAAAACAATAGCTGTGCACGTGCGTTTTGAATCTTGGTACATTTCTTTGCCGTCCTCTACAAATTAACGACGTGAAATGACCAAGTGCTACGTAGTTTGGAGAACGCGAACGGCAATGGCTAATTTTTCGTATCTTCTTTTCGAATTAAATGCTGTCGTTGCATGTTTAGCCTGAGCTAGTTTTTAGACCGACAGGCCTACTGAACAGATTTAAACAGCTGCGACATTTATAAGTAAAATATAAATACTTTTTTTGCAAGCCTTCGTGCCCGCCGTCGCCGTCTTCATTGCTAAAACTCCCTAATCTCTTATCTGTGCGGCGGCCTCAAATGCCTCTTGAAAGGTTACGTTTTGTGAAAAAGTTGACAACATTCAGAATTATCATTCGAAGCAGTTTTTTCTGAACAAAACGCTCAGTCTTTTGTGAACAAAAGTCTCAAGAGAAGCATTTAAAGCTGACAAAAACTCGCGCTCTTCGCTCGCCTCGTCAGACGCCATCAGCTCGGGGTGTATACAAAACCTGGGCTAGGCCATGGCCCGGGCCATGGCCCACCCTATGGCCTACCCTATGGCCTACCCTATGGCCTACCCTATGGCCTACCCCGAATTTTGTAATTTTACCAATTATAAAGAAAAAAAAAACTACTTACGTGAAGAAGGGTCAAGCGCTGCAAATTCGAGCGTTAGCCGCCATTTTTTAAAATCAAATTCGTCCCCAAAGCGTCCCGGCCAGGAAGACGCCATCTTGGACCCAGGGCAGAGATCCCTGGGAGAAAGGCACGCAACGATAACCGATCTCATGGGGAAAATTAGCCTTTGTAGCTTGGCGACTTAAGCAATATCTTAAGGCGGCGAAATACGACATACAAAAACCCTCAACTTGTCGCGTAACATTGTTTCGTTGCAAGTTTTCGTCGATGTTTCCCGTTTTTCACCTTGTGTGATCTGTACAGCGCCGCAAATGATCCCCGACCGCAAATGATCCCCAGACCAGAAATGATCCCCAAATTGGACCGCAAATGAACCCGAACCGCAAATGATCCCCGATGTGGACCGCAGATGATCCCGTTGGAAAATCAGGAATGGCATGGATTTTGTTCCTTGGATCTTGGATTCAGTTTTTAAACATTAACAGAAGCAAGTCTTATGTGACCATATTCTATACAAATATACTGAATTCCTATGATAAAGAGTTCTTCGGATAATTACCGAAAAAGTGCTAACGGAATGCCTTGTAATCGGTTTTTGTCTGTATAATAAGAAACCCTTATTTCTATAGGGTATCTCCTTCAGTTTTTATACAAGCATTAACATTTCAGGAAAATTTAACCGAAGCGAAAATTGCGAACAAATTAATAATGCCCGGTTTAGTCAATCTACATCCTGTATCTCAATTAACTCAACTAAGTTGTGTCTTATTTCCTAGCCTGCACGTTTGGTTTTGGTCAATCACGCGAATTAAAATACTTTTGTCATCGATGTTGAAAGTCAGTAGCAAGAAATTCTAAAGGCGGCGAAATACGAGATACAAAATCCCTCAACTTGTCGCGCAACATTGTTTCGTTGCAAGTTTTCGTCGAGGTTTCCCGTTTTTCACCTTGCGTGATCAACTTGACCGGCAACAAAAACATTTGTTGCGGGTTGAAGAAATGCGGCGCGCCGATTGGTTGATTTGCTAGGGCACGAGCAGATTTGTTGCGCGACAAGTTGTGAGTTTGATGAAAAACGAACAACAAGGCCAAAATTTGTTGCTCAAAGTAGACCCGCGCTCTACTTTTCGCAACAACTTCTTTCAACCCGCAACAAATGTTTTTGTTGCGCGACAAGTTGACCACGCAAGGTGAAAAACGGGAAACATCGACAAAAACTTGCAGCGAAACAATGTTGCGCGACAAGTTGAGGGTTTTTGTATCTCGTATTTCGCCGCCTTAAGGAATTATAGTTCGTGGTTGTAGTGGTGTAACCTATCCGGCCGTTTCTCATGAAGCAAGACTTCTTTAGTCTGAGAATCTTACACTAAACCAGCTTCCGGCTGCCATTTTACTTCTAGTTTGTAATAATATGCGGTTTTTCGGTTTTTCGATCATTTGCGGTCGGGCATCATTTGCGGCGCTGTACAGATCACACAAGGTGAAAAACGGGAAACATCGACGAAAACTTGCAACGAAACAATGTTACGCGACAAGTTGAGGGTTTTTGTATGTCGTATTTCGCCGCCTTAAGATATTGCTTAAACCGCCAAGCTACAAAGGCTAATTTTCCCCATGAGATCGGTTATCGTTGCCTGCCTTTCTCTCAGGGATCTCTGTGCCCTGGGTCCAAGATGGCGTCTTCCTGGCCGGGACGCTTTGGGGACGAATTTGATAAAAAAAAAAATGGCGGCTAACGCTCGAATATGCAGCGCTTGACCCTTCTTCACGTAAGTAGTTGTTTTTTCTTTATAATTGGTTAAATTACAAAATTTGGGGTAGGCCATAGGGTAGGCCACAGGGTGGGCCATGGCCCGGGCCATGGCCTAGCCCAGGTTTTGTATACACCCATCAGCTCGCGCCATTTCTTTCACCAGAAATCACACTGCCACACAGGTAGCCAATCATGACCAATCAGAGAAAAGTCCAGATTCTGGACTAGCAACAAACAAATAGTCAAGTAATTGTATCAGGCGTACCTTCCCGCCGCGAAAAAGAGAGGACGCCTGATCGCAGGTTATGTTCTCGAGAGAAAAATGGCTGATCGCTCCACTGAGCTGCCAGGAAGTGATTAAAATATGAAAACGAACTTGGTGATCGAATGATAAAACAATTATTGAACTCGGTTGTCGCAAAATATCGTAATTTGTCAGTGTCTCGCCGATCAATTATTTGCCTCAGCCTTCGGCTTCGGCAAATAATTGATCAGTTCGCCACTGACAAATCACGATATTTTGCTTAACCTCGTCCAATAATTGTTAATTATTTGCGCAACAGACTCACTTCTACAAAACATGACTAAGATCGTTTGCTTCCATTGACTCACCTTCGATATTTTTAACTATAAATAACTGTACTACGTGGCCAATTTTTCTAAATCAGGGTAGTTTTCCGCCCGCGAATTCGAAGCCAGTGATGCAGAGGACGGCAAAGAAATGCACAAAGATTTATAACGCAATTGCACAGCCATTGTTTTGCTCATTGAGCCTTCCGTGTGATGACGTTCTCGTTGCCGTCGTCGTCGTGGCTTGCTTTAAGTTATGCACCAAAGTGCGTGGGTTTCAATATCATTGCCTCTTAGCCGCCAAATCGTTTACTTATAAATTGCTAACTTTCGACGAGTTGCGTTCGCCTTCCCTCTTCGTTAAAATCTTGAAGAAAAAATAACGCTGCTTACTCCACTTAACCAGAGCAGGAATGATAAAATCCCAGTTTTGCTTAGATGATGAAAGCCATGAACTGCGCTTACATAATTGGCTCAGTATCACTTTGCCTATCTGCATATTAGAAAGTCATAAATCGTGGTGATTGCTGATTGGTACACACTGAATATATGGAAAGTTTGTATTTGGAGTTTTCTTTGAAATTAAGACAACACTTACCATTTTTTCGACAATCGTTGTCCTACGTAGCACGCGATCTGTTTGAAGAAGCAAGAACACAACAAAAGCTCGTTCTCCTAAAGCAAGGAAAAAAGCGCATTTTTGACACGTCTGAGGCTCACATGCAGTAAAACAACAAAACATTGTTGGAGTGACCTTGATAGACAGGTAATGATTATTGAACGTGACCCGCCCAACCTAATCAAAAAATACTCGTAAAGCTCTGCCGAAGGTAACAAAGTTACAACACACAGAAACAAGAATTTAAAAAAAAAATTAAAACCGCGCTTTTTAACTCTTTTGCGCTCACAAAAACATTACGTAATATTTAGCAACAACGTTTTGCGAGAAAACATTACCCGGAAACAATAATATTTAAAAGATTGGAAACAATAGAGATTCCGTGATTCAGAGTTGGCTCAGTGCCTAGGTTATAAGAGATTTTCACATTCTTTGCATAGCGTGGTGGCGTGATTTGTAAGCGGAGATTTTGTTTACCTAGCTCGAAGGAGAAAAGGTCTCACAATTGACCTTTCAAAGCAATATATATTTCCATATGTTCAAAGCCAAGGTTTTATTAAACCGCGCAGCCGCAGGCTGGGCGGTTTCTTGCTCTGCCTTCGGTTTATTTATTTATTTTTTTTTCGTTTTGTCGGTTACTAATCCCAAACCTCCGCGGATGATGTCATTATCAGCCAATTACAAGCCATTTCTCAGTTCTTTTCGTCATATCCCCCCTCAGGAGGGTTTAGTCAAGTTAGCGAATTAACTGTTTAGACAAAAAAATGGCCGTCGACGGGAAAAATGTTTATTTGGTCAAACTTGGGCCAAAATCCTTCGGCGATGGGCGTCAGGACATTTGCAAGGATAAAGTATCTAATTTGGGACCAGCTGCTGGCTACTAAGGCTGAAATTATCCAGAGTTAAGCTGTATTTTCGTTTTGCGTGCGAAACAGAAGATTTTGTAATCTGGAATTTTTGTTTCTGTTCACTTTCGAAGGGAATATTCAATGCGCTATAAAGGTATTACGTCTGGCTTTGGAACACGCTGAGGGTGATAAATGTAAGATCGTGTTTACTTCGCCAGAAGCAATGGTAGAATTTTCTGGAGAAAAAAAGTTAAAACTTAGCCTAAAATCTAAATTTATATTCGTTTGAAAGGTCAAGCTATTTTTTCCTTAGACGTAAACAAACCTCTCGGATTACAACACGCTATGCAAAGAATATAATCATTGAATCACGCAACTTGTACTGTTCACTTTCGGTGTGGAATCGATCACGCAACTTATGATCTGTTGACCCGTCAACATAATAAAAATCCAGAGCTTTGTAGTGTGCGCTGTGGAGATGAATTTGGCTAAGAATTTTACTGGAACGGAGCGCTTAAGAGTGACTTTCTGAGAATGTCGAGAATCGGAAGACACCGGCGAAAAATCGATTTTTCTTTTATTTCGCCAAAACATACCTTTGGGTGGGCTTATTCAAGGAAAAATAGTTTAAAGTTCCAACCATTTATTTTGCGGCCAAAATTTAAGAAAGTTCGAAATTTGCATATAATGGCGGTTTTCGCAACTTAAAATCTTAAAATTTCACGCTTCTTTACTAAAAAAATAAAAAAGCGCTGTCTGCTGGTGGTAAGAGTTTGTTCTGCGAGTTACTATTATGTTGTAAAAGAAAGTGAAATTTGTGGGGTTTTTTTAAGCAGCGACTATCCGGGTCAGACCTTTAGACATCGTCTGTTAAATTTTTATCAGACGTAAGTGAGGATGATAATGCCCTTGACAGTGAATGCAAATTCAGTCACCGACTGCTGATATAGCCAGAGCAGGTAGGGCTCCAGTTTTCCTTAATGCCATTTCAAAACTTCTCATGCTGTCTTCCATTTAGCTCGAATCGATATTCGAGCGTGCTTGAGTGATTAGAGGCACAAAAGGAGCAAGCTGAAAACGCAAATCTCACACGAAAAATTACGCTTTGCTTTCGCTGCTCATATATCACCAGTCTTTGGTAACTAAAACGGCACAGCCTTTGTTTTAGTCATTTCAGTCACCCACTTGACGCTCAATTTCGCTATTATATTAGGTTTTAGAAGTAGCGATAATCCACCTCACCCCACTCCCAAGAAAAGTAATTTCAAAAGTCATGAGGGCTAATACTCCCGAAAGTAGCATGCAATCTGCATTTGTATTGAGAGGTACAAGCCTACGAACAGGGATATATTGGAGAAGAGAAAGTAGGTAAAGGAAAAAGGGAATTAGAAGTGCCACCCAAGCCGAAGTAAAAGTATCTATACCTGGACATGCTTGAAAAAGCCATATTAGCATTAACTGAGGATCATGTAATAAATGTTTGTTTACTTTTTTACACAAAATTTCAAATTTACTGTTTACAGCATATCTTGCAATGCTGCTCTTGACAGATATTGCAATAACTTAATAAGGAAATGAATGTGTTTGATTTGTATTAAAAAGAAAATTAGAAAACTATTGAGAGTGCAACTTCAACAAGTTAATAATATATGTCTAAAACTTTCTTTTTGATGCGTTAAACGACGCAAGCAAATATCAAACTTAATACTCAAGAGATGTGATTGTAAGGTTTTACAGTAATTAAATGAGAAGAAATGTCTCCTATAATATGCCCGGGGTAGGAAATGGATTGTATTGTATTTACAGATGTTTCAACACAAAATTATATCTATCCTTTTCAAAATCTCAGCCTCGGCTTTATTCTTAAAATATTCTTAAAATTTCGCAAATTTCAGCCTCGATATTCTTATAAAATATATTCTTGCAAAAAAAAGAGTGTATTTGGAGTCTTATAGCAGCAGGGCAAGTAAATCATCACTCCCCCCCCCCCCCAAAAAAAAAAAAGGAAGACAAAAAAGAAGAGAAACAACAAAAAAGAAGAGAAGAAAGAGGAAAGAACTCACGTCTCTCACCAACAACAACAAACGGGGGAGGGGAACCGACACGGAGAAGGGGCGGGGGTGGGCGGGGGGGAGATGAAAAGAACAGGGTGGGGCCAAAACAACAAAATAGAAGAAAAAAAAAGAGGGGAAGAACGAACTAAACAAAAAACGGGGGAGGTGGAGGGGGAGAGGCGGAGGAAAAGAGAGAGCTTTGGGGGGGGGGGGGGGGGGGGAGGATGAATTTACTTGCCTGCTGCTATAAGACTCCAAATACACTCTTTTTTTTGCAAGAATATATTTTATAAGAATATCGAGGCTGAAATTTGCGAAAATTGTAAGAATATTTTAAGAATAAAGCCGAGGCTGAGATTTTGAAAAGGATAGATATAATTTTGTGTTGAAACATCTGTAAATACAATACAATCCATTTCCTATCCCGGGCATATTATAGGAGACATTTCTTCTCATTTAATTACTGTAAAACCTTACAATCACATCTCTTGAGTATTAAGTTTGATATTTGCTTGCGTCGTTTAACGCATCAAAAAGAAAGTTTTAGACATATATTATTAACTTGTTGAAGTTGCACTCTCAATAGTTTTCTAATTTTCTTTTTAATACAAATCAAACACATTCATTTCCTTATTAAGTTATTGCAATATCTGTCAAGAGCAGCATTGCAAGATATGCTGTAAACAGTAAATTTGAAATTTTGTGTAAAAAAGTAAACAAACATTTATTACATGATCCTCAGTTAATGCTAATATGGCTTTTTCAAGCATGTCCAGGTATAGATACTTTTACTTCGGCTTGGGTGGCACTTCTAATTCCCTTTTTCCTTTACCTACTTTCTCTTCTCCAATATATCCCTGTTCGTAGGCTTGTACCTCTCAATACAAATGCAGATTGCATGCTACTTTCGGGAGTATTAGCCCTCATGACTTTTGAAATTACTTTTCTTGGGAGTGGGGTGAGGTGGATTATCGCTACTTCTAAAACCTAATATAATAGCGAAATTGAGCGTCAAGTGGGTGACTGAAATGACTAAAACAAAGGCTGTGCCGTTTTAGTTACCAAAGACTGGTGATATATGAGCAGCGAAAGCAAAGCGTAATTTTTCGTGTGAGATTTGCGTTTTCAGCTTGCTCCTTTTGTGCCTCTAATCACTCAAGCACGCTCGAATATCGATTCGAGCTAAATGGAAGACAGCATGAGAAGTTTTGAAATGGCATTAAGGAAAACTGGAGCCCTACCTGCTCTGGCTATATCAGCAGTCGGTGACTGAATTTGCATTCACTGTCAAGGGCATTATCATCCCCACTTACGTCTGAGTAAATTCAGACGATGTCTAAAGATCTGACCCGGAAGTCGCTGCTTAAAAAAACCCCACAAATTTCACTTTCTTTTACAACATAATAGTAACAATCGCAGAGCAACGTCTTACCACCACAGACAGCGCTTTTTATTTTTTTAGTAAACTTTACAGATTTTAAGTTGCGAAAACCGCCATTATATTCAAATTTCGAACTTTCTTAAATTTTGGCCGCAAAATAAATGGTTGGAACTTTAAACTATTTTTCCTTGAATAAGCCCACCCAAAGGTATGTTTTGGCGAAATAAAAGAAAAATCGATTTTTCGCCGGTGTCTTCCGATTCTCGACATTCTCAGAAAGTCACTCTTAAGCGCTCCGTTCCAGTAAAATTCTTAGCCAAATTCATCTCCACAGCGCACACTACAAAGCTCTGGATTTTTATTATGTTGACGGGTCAACAGATCATAAGTTGCGTGATCGATTCCACACCGAAAGTGAACAGTACAAGTTGCGTGATTCAATGATTATATTCTTTGCATAGCGTGTTGTAATCCGAGAGGTTTGTTTACGTCTAAGGAAAAAATAGCTTGACCTTTCAAACGAATATAAATTTAGATTTTAGGCTAAGTTTTAACTTTTTTTCTCCAGAAAATTCTACCATTGCTTCTGGCGAAGTAAACACGATCTTACATTTATCACCCTCAGCGTGTTCCAAAGCCAGACGTAATACCTTTATAGCGCATTGAATATTCCCTTCGAAAGTGAACAGAAACAAAAATTCCAGATTACAAAATCTTCTGTTTCGCACGCAAAACGAAAATACAGCTTAACTCTGGATAATTTCAGCCTTAGTAGCCAGCAGCTGGTCCCAAATTAGATACTTTATCCTTGCAAATGTCCTGACGCCCATCGCCGAAGGATTTTGGCCCAAGTTTGACCAAATAAACATTTTTCCCGTCGACGGCCATTTTTTTGTCTAAACAGTTAATTCGCTAACTTGACTAAACCCTCCTGAGGGGGGATATGACGAAAAGAACTGAGAAATGGCTTGTAATTGGCTGATAATGACATCATCCGCGGAGGTTTGGGATTAGTAACCGACAAAACGAAAAAAAAATAAATAAATAAACCGAAGGCAGAGCAAGAAACCGCCCAGCCTGCGGCTGCGCGGTTTAATAAAACCTT
Organism: Platygyra sinensis; assembly: GCA_019787425.1. Taxonomy (NCBI): domain Eukaryota; kingdom Metazoa; phylum Cnidaria; class Anthozoa; order Scleractinia; family Merulinidae; genus Platygyra; species Platygyra sinensis. The sequence continues at coordinate 12,286 of JAHPZR010004995.1, forward strand.
GGCTTTGAACATATGGAAATATATATTGCTTTGAAAGGTCAATTGTGAGACCTTTTCTCCTTCGAGCTAGGTAAACAAAATCTCCGCTTACAAATCACGCCACCACGCTATGCAAAGAATGTGAAAATCTCTTATAACCTAGGCACTGAGCCAACTCTGAATCACGGAATCTCTATTGTTTCCAATCTTTTAAATATTATTGTTTCCGGGTAATGTTTTCTCGCAAAACGTTGTTGCTAAATATTACGTAATGTTTTTGTGAGCGCAAAAGAGTTAAAAAGCGCGGTTTTAATTTTTTTTTTAAATTCTTGTTTCTGTGTGTTGTAACTTTGTTACCTTCGGCAGAGCTTTACGAGTATTTTTTGATTAGGTTGGGCGGGTCACGTTCAATAATCATTACCTGTCTATCAAGGTCACTCCAACAATGTTTTGTTGTTTTACTGCATGTGAGCCTCAGACGTGTCAAAAATGCGCTTTTTTCCTTGCTTTAGGAGAACGAGCTTTTGTTGTGTTCTTGCTTCTTCAAACAGATCGCGTGCTACGTAGGACAACGATTGTCGAAAAAATGGTAAGTGTTGTCTTAATTTCAAAGAAAACTCCAAATACAAACTTTCCATATATTCAGTGTGTACCAATCAGCAATCACCACGATTTATGACTTTCTAATATGCAGATAGGCAAAGTGATACTGAGCCAATTATGTAAGCGCAGTTCATGGCTTTCATCATCTAAGCAAAACTGGGATTTTATCATTCCTGCTCTGGTTAAGTGGAGTAAGCAGCGTTATTTTTTCTTCAAGATTTTAACGAAGAGGGAAGGCGAACGCAACTCGTCGAAAGTTAGCAATTTATAAGTAAACGATTTGGCGGCTAAGAGGCAATGATATTGAAACCCACGCACTTTGGTGCATAACTTAAAGCAAGCCACGACGACGACGGCAACGAGAACGTCATCACACGGAAGGCTCAATGAGCAAAACAATGGCTGTGCAATTGCGTTATAAATCTTTGTGCATTTCTTTGCCGTCCTCTGCATCACTGGCTTCGAATTCGCGGGCGGAAAACTACCCTGATTTAGAAAAATTGGCCACGTAGTACAGTTATTTATAGTTAAAAATATCGAAGGTGAGTCAATGGAAGCAAACGATCTTAGTCATGTTTTGTAGAAGTGAGTCTGTTGCGCAAATAATTAACAATTATTGGACGAGGTTAAGCAAAATATCGTGATTTGTCAGTGGCGAACTGATCAATTATTTGCCGAAGCCGAAGGCTGAGGCAAATAATTGATCGGCGAGACACTGACAAATTACGATATTTTGCGACAACCGAGTTCAATAATTGTTTTATCATTCGATCACCAAGTTCGTTTTCATATTTTAATCACTTCCTGGCAGCTCAGTGGAGCGATCAGCCATTTTTCTCTCGAGAACATAACCTGCGATCAGGCGTCCTCTCTTTTTCGCGGCGGGAAGGTACGCCTGATACAATTACTTGACTATTTGTTTGTTGCTAGTCCAGAATCTGGACTTTTCTCTGATTGGTCATGATTGGCTACCTGTGTGGCAGTGTGATTTCTGGTGAAAGAAATGGCGCGAGCTGATGGGTGTATACAAAACCTGGGCTAGGCCATGGCCCGGGCCATGGCCCACCCTGTGGCCTACCCTATGGCCTACCCCAAATTTTGTAATTTAACCAATTATAAAGAAAAAACAACTACTTACGTGAAGAAGGGTCAAGCGCTGCATATTCGAGCGTTAGCCGCCATTTTTTTTTTTATCAAATTCGTCCCCAAAGCGTCCCGGCCAGGAAGACGCCATCTTGGACCCAGGGCACAGAGATCCCTGAGAGAAAGGCAGGCAACGATAACCGATCTCATGGGGAAAATTAGCCTTTGTAGCTTGGCGGTTTAAGCAATATCTTAAGGCGGCGAAATACGACATACAAAAACCCTCAACTTGTCGCGTAACATTGTTTCGTTGCAAGTTTTCGTCGATGTTTCCCGTTTTTCACCTTGTGTGATCTGTACAGCGCCGCAAATGATGCCCGACCGCAAATGATCGAAAAACCGAAAAACCGCATATTATTACAAACTAGAAGTAAAATGGCAGCCGGAAGCTGGTTTAGTGTAAGATTCTCAGACTAAAGAAGTCTTGCTTCATGAGAAACGGCCGGATAGGTTACACCACTACAACCACGAACTATAATTCCTTAAGGCGGCGAAATACGAGATACAAAAACCCTCAACTTGTCGCGCAACATTGTTTCGCTGCAAGTTTTTGTCGATGTTTCCCGTTTTTCACCTTGCGTGGTCAACTTGTCGCGCAACAAAAACATTTGTTGCGGGTTGAAAGAAGTTGTTGCGAAAAGTAGAGCGCGGGTCTACTTTGAGCAACAAATTTTGGCCTTGTTGTTCGTTTTTCATCAAACTCACAACTTGTCGCGCAACAAATCTGCTCGTGCCCTAGCAAATCAACCAATCGGCGCGCCGCATTTCTTCAACCCGCAACAAATGTTTTTGTTGCCGGTCAAGTTGATCACGCAAGGTGAAAAACGGGAAACCTCGACGAAAACTTGCAACGAAACAATGTTGCGCGACAAGTTGAGGGATTTTGTATCTCGTATTTCGCCGCCTTTAGAATTTCTTGCTACTGACTTTCAACATCGATGACAAAAGTATTTTAATTCGCGTGATTGACCAAAACCAAACGTGCAGGCTAGGAAATAAGACACAACTTAGTTGAGTTAATTGAGATACAGGATGTAGATTGACTAAACCGGGCATTATTAATTTGTTCGCAATTTTCGCTTCGGTTAAATTTTCCTGAAATGTTAATGCTTGTATAAAAACTGAAGGAGATACCCTATAGAAATAAGGGTTTCTTATTATACAGACAAAAACCGATTACAAGGCATTCCGTTAGCACTTTTTCGGTAATTATCCGAAGAACTCTTTATCATAGGAATTCAGTATATTTGTATAGAATATGGTCACATAAGACTTGCTTCTGTTAATGTTTAAAAACTGAATCCAAGATCCAAGGAACAAAATCCATGCCATTCCTGATTTTCCAACGGGATCATCTGCGGTCCACATCGGGGATCATTTGCGGTTCGGGTTCATTTGCGGTCCAATTTGGGGATCATTTCTGGTCTGGGGATCATTTGCGGTCGGGGATCATTTGCGGCGCTGTACAGATCACACAAGGTGAAAAACGGGAAACATCGACGAAAACTTGCAACGAAACAATGTTACGCGACAAGTTGAGGGTTTTTGTATGTCGTATTTCGCCGCCTTAAGATATTGCTTAAGTCGCCAAGCTACAAAGGCTAATTTTCCCCATGAGATCGGTTATCGTTGCGTGCCTTTCTCCCAGGGATCTCTGCCCTGGGTCCAAGATGGCGTCTTCCTGGCCGGGACGCTTTGGGGACGAATTTGATTTTAAAAAATGGCGGCTAACGCTCGAATTTGCAGCGCTTGACCCTTCTTCACGTAAGTAGTTTTTTTTTTCTTTATAATTGGTAAAATTACAAAATTCGGGGTAGGCCATAGGGTAGGCCATAGGGTAGGCCATAGGGTAGGCCATAGGGTGGGCCATGGCCCGGGCCATGGCCTAGCCCAGGTTTTGTATACACCCCGAGCTGATGGCGTCTGACGAGGCGAGCGAAGAGCGCGAGTTTTTGTCAGCTTTAAATGCTTCTCTTGAGACTTTTGTTCACAAAAGACTGAGCGTTTTGTTCAGAAAAAACTGCTTCGAATGATAATTCTGAATGTTGTCAACTTTTTCACAAAACGTAACCTTTCAAGAGGCATTTGAGGCCGCCGCACAGATAAGAGATTAGGGAGTTTTAGCAATGAAGACGGCGACGGCGGGCACGAAGGCTTGCAAAAAAAGTATTTATATTTTACTTATAAATGTCGCAGCTGTTTAAATCTGTTCAGTAGGCCTGTCGGTCTAAAAACTAGCTCAGGCTAAACATGCAACGACAGCATTTAATTCGAAAAGAAGATACGAAAAATTAGCCATTGCCGTTCGCGTTCTCCAAACTACGTAGCACTTGGTCATTTCACGTCGTTAATTTGTAGAGGACGGCAAAGAAATGTACCAAGATTCAAAACGCACGTGCACAGCTATTGTTTTGCTCATTAAACCTTTTGTTTGGTGAGGCTCTCGTTGCCGTAGCCGTCGTGGTTTGCTAAAACTCCCTTAGCTAAAGAGAACGGAATAAATTCGATGGTGCATTTTGCAAAAATTTCAAACTTCTAATCGACAGATTTTCTTCCCTTTTTCGCTAACATTTTAAAATAGGTAGAGAAAATGATCCATAAAAAGAAAAATAGGGGTGACCGAACGCTCAAGATCGTTAAATCCAAGCAAAGCTATAGCAATGGCCATCTGCCCTGTTATTGTTCATTTTGTTACTTAGCGCGCTTGATGCATGGCGTGGAATGTGAATTTGCCTACGCTCGGCTCGTGATGAGTTAGGTGTCAAAACTGGCCTTAGGCCCTTGGCCCTGTCTAATCGCTTTAGTCTCACTAAGGCTCTTAGAGCAATGATTCTTCGGCTTCTTTGACGCTCCATAATCCGGGTTGATCTTGTGTAGAATTGTACAGTACACAAACGCAAAATCCGTTTTGGGGTACAAAGCCAGACAATTCTTATAAGTGAGTATATTCAACTTCATCCTTTGTTGTTGTTGTTGTCTTTTTGTTGTTATATTTGGCGATAAAAATTATAAAGAACCATGATGATTCCAAAAAAAGAAAAACATTATTTGTCTCGAACTCATGACAGTAGTGAAAACTACAGGATGGCGATGGTTTTAGGAAAGCGAAGCAATCAAAGGGTAGTTTCGTGACTGATCAAGTGAGACTCTTAATTGTGTCCGTTGTTGTTGTAGTTTTTTTTTTCTGTATCAAAGTAAGGTCACCACCAGGTAACTAAACATTTAACAGTAAAATGGCCTACTGGTTAGTCAGGTTAAGATATTTTAATACTCACAAAAGAATTTATAACTGGCAGCCATTTACGCAATAAAAAAAGACTCTAAAACCATGCAGAGGATAAAGTCAAGAAATTGTAATATTATAGACCATAGATAAAGAACACATCTTTCCAAGTTAAGCTGTATGCGTTGTCCCAAAGTTGAGATGCTTGTCGAAACCGTTCCGCGCAAAATTAGAGCCTAGAGGGTAAGTACTTGGTGTAGGCACTCGCGTAATGATCCGGGTAATTACACTTAAACTATAGTACAGTACTATTTAACAATTAGATTATGAGCTTGAGATTTCTATGAGGTGATAGTTGGTGAGGCCGAAGGCCGAATCAACTATCACCTCATAGAAATCGAGAGCGAATAATCTAATTGTTTTAGTAGAATTCTTACTAAAGTTTACTTGGGATTGATTACTGGGGATTCACTTTCTTACCTTGATAATCCTTTGGTAATATAATTGTGTTTAGTACGTTTCATCTTCAAAATTCCCGGTCCACGGGTTTTCGGTAAATATATTTGTAGAACTCATCCGGGCCGCCATTTGGTAAACATATTTATGACTGGATTTATGAAAACGGTGTCATTAATTTGCGTCAAATCACATACATGTATATTTCAATTTGATCTAACAACTCCTAGAGGCAGCCTCCAAGCCATGTAAAAGAGAAAGGTGACGATATAAAAATCAAAACGAAATTCACCCTTTTTTCCCCTCTAGTCGTTTATCTTCCTTTTATTGCTGTCCTTTCCCTATTTTTTTTTCAGGATTCCGGGCCACTGTTATGCTTGAGAAAAAAACAAATGAATATATTTGCACATAATTGAAACCTGTTTTCGTTATTAAATCAGTTTTTATGTTATTTTGTTCTTGGTTCAAGGCTGTAAAACTCTCAAATGGAGCGCTGATGCCACTCATTGGCTTTGGGTAGGTGGATAGTAGCTGACTTGATGAAACCAAAAAAAAACCTTAAAAATTATCAAGGTCTTGTAAGTATGCGAGCCATATGTTTCTAGCAACGTGCTGTGAAAAGCTTTCTTTCGATTTACATCAAACCTGTTGCACGTTACAGCAGTATGTTGTACAAGACAGAAGCATATTCAACGAAGAAATCTTTCTGACTGGTATCAACCAAATTCTCATACACTGTGTGGTAGCATGCCCATGGGAGATATTGCTTTTTGTAGTTTTGAATCGTCAGAATTGTGCAACTTTGTTATAAGTTGATGCATCTTTACAGGACGTGGAAATGTTCAAAGAGTGAAGTAGGACAGGCAGTCAAACTCGCTCTGCAGTATGGTTTCAGGCATCTTGATTGTGCACCACTATATTTAAATGAGGCTGAAATTGGTGAAGCGTTACAAGAAGTATACAAAAAAGGGAAGGTGAAACGTGAAGATATCTTTATCACATCAAAACTTTGGTAAATATAAGCAATCTTCTTCAGCATGCCATCTGTTCTACACGTACTTTATTATTCAACTGCACCCCGAAGAATACAACTAATGTAGGAAACAGGAGCGGATCCAGGATATTCCTTAGGACGGGGTGCACCACTATGGTATGGGGTAACTGACTGGTGAGGCAAACAGATCTTAAAAGCGAATACGAAGAAGGCTACATCTCACGGGGGGGGGGGGGGGGGTGAAACTCAAAACTAAAGGAGGAACTATATAATCAGTAAACCTCACCCCCACAGTTATAAAACTAAAATGAAAATTTTCGCTTATCGCGGATTAGCTTCATCGGGCTTTGAACAAACCGTTACGCTTTTCTGTGCGGATACGTGTCTAATATTTTTGTTGTTGTTTTCTTAGGTGCAATGCGCATGCCCCAGAGGATGTCCTGCCTGCATGTCAGAAGACACTAAATGATCTACAAACAGACTATGTAGATCTATACCTGGTAAAATTCACTCCGTAAAACGTCAGTCTTGTCGAGATAGAGTTTCCCTTTCAAATTTAACCTACGACATTTTAAAAACAAATTAAGTCAAAAGTATTGGCTAAAAGTCAATGAGAAAAATTTGGCTTCTTATCTTGACATTGTTACATAATATAAAGATTTAGGCAAGCCTAAAAGCCGAGCTCTATAAGCGAGAATTTTAATTCGGCTTTTGTAACTTTGCGGTGAGAGTTTTGTTTATATTGTTTGGCCTTCTCGTTTGAACCTGAATAATTTGAAGCTTCACAAAGCATAAGTAAAAAAATCATTTTTGTACAGGATTGATTTATACTTCTGTTCACTTTTAATCCTGGGTTAGCTTCAACCAGCTTCAACCCGGCCTAATCTTGAGGAAATATATCTGTCAGGTAAAAAATTATTTTAACTGTCAAAACTTTAGTTAATTGCATAGAACGGAACAGAAACTTACAAGATATGCTTGTTTGAAAATCAAATTAATCTTGTTAAATTGTAAAATAGCAGGATAGACCGTGGCTGGTTGCCATAGCAACCATTTTCAGTAAAACCTTAAAAATTTATTTTTTCTTCATGAGTGCAATCGCACGCAATTGATCTTTCTTCACCATATTTAAACAAACTTTTCGGTATATTTTGGGGTATATACCATCTGAAATACGGCCAGATTTAAGGGTTCGACTGTAGCTCTCGCAACCACAAACAAACCAAGCGAATATCATTTCTTTGTTAGATCCACGTGCCAATATCCTTCAGCAAAGAAGCTCCCGTGAGGCCTTACGCTCCTCAAGGAGTTCTTGGGTACTCCGCTGACCGTATGGCTCAGACATGGAAGGTAACTGAAATGTTCAGTGTTTTGCAGCCGATTTTTTTTACTACGCTGAAGTTGTTTACCATTTGCATGGAGAAACCCGATCGTCAAAGGTTTGTACAAATAGCGAGAAAAAATAATGATGAATAATGCCTGATGGTATCTGGTAAGTTCCGTTCGGATTGGCCATTGACCATCATAGTATTAAAGAAAAACAATTGACCCAATGAGGGTAGGAAAAGTTTCACCTTATCATAATTCCAAGATAGCGGTGAAGAATAGCAAATGGTAAGCACATTTTCAATCTGATATTTTGGTTAGAAATTTTGGACTACCGTTCAATACTTTCTTTTTATTTCAAAAATTTTTCGGTTGGTGGAGAAAAATTGTCGACTTACCATTTACATCTGACTGAAAATTGACGGAATTTTCAGGCAAATAGTAAACAGCCTGAGAGTTCAGAGAATGGAGAAAGGGGATCACAATTGATTGAAAACTGGGGTAAATGATACCGCTCTCCCTTACATGGCAGGCCATGGAGCAACTTGTTGAGAAAGGACGTCTGTGTAAAGCCATTGGCATCTCTAATTTCACCGTGAAGAAAACAAAAGATCTTACTGAAACTGCCAAAATAATGCCAGCTTGTAACCAAGGTATGTTAGTACCACAGTTGCAGTTGCAGTTACTTTGCATTGATTTTTATTTGGCTTAGTTTCCCCTATTACTTTTATCTATATATAAACAATTGCCTCCATTTGGCGCGAAAATATGCTAGGATATTTGTCCGCGGACATTATCTGTTCCGAGAAGCGAACAGTTTTCCGAGAGCGTAGCTCGAGGAAAACTGTGAGCTTCGAGATGTCTGAGGACAAATATCCTAGCTTATTATTCAACAAATTGTAACACTATCCAAATATGGTCATGATGCTCTCGATATCCGTCATCCGTAGGGTACGGATATCCGGCGATATACGTAGCTTCGTACGTGGGAAGAAAAAGTGAAGTGAAAAAATGTTGACAGAAAGGTTTAAAAATGTTACGAGCTTGGAAATCAATTTTGTTATCAATTTGTTGAATAATAAAACAATTATCCTGCTCAATCTTGCGGAATATCGTCTGATTTTAGCCGACTCGGCCTACGGCCTCGTCGGCTAAGTATCAGACGATATTCCGCGCGATTTCGCAGGATAATTGTTAAATATTTTCGCACCAAATGGAAGCTATTGTTCATCTATAGCTACCATGCTACCATGCGTGGTAGTAGTAGTTCAGAGAGTAAGAGATACACTTTGCCTTTGTAGTCGAATGCCATCCATTTCTTCATCAACAAGAGCTGAAAGAATTCTGTGACAGCAAAGGTAACTTACTTCAAATTAGCCTTCTAATTTTAAAATTATAAGACTTAGATTTTGCAATTTTGTGATTATAAAAATGGAAAATAAACCAAGCAACTTTTTTTTGCTCCAAAATGTCATTGAATGAGAAGTAATCATTTAGCTTCTTTCCCGTTGATGTTTATTTGCTTAAATTAGATCATAGCATAAAATTGTTTCCTTTTGCGAAAGGCGAAAGAAATTTCTTTAATGCACGATGGCCAAGCATGTTAAAATAAAGTAGAGGGCGATTTTGCTAAAAGATAAGGAGGGAGGTACCTACTAACTCAATCCCACTGCTCGATAATTGTGTAATAATTCTTTGTCTCCTGGTATATCTGTGTCTTTCTATCATATGTTTCTATCGATGACAGGGATTGTAGTCTCAGGGTACGCTCCGTTAGGGTCACCTGACAGACCATATCCAAATAAGGAAGCTGATCCTATCGTACTGAATGATCCAGTTTTGAAGAAAATTGCAGCCAAGCACAACAAGACAGTTGCGCTGGTAAGCCTTAGTTGTTTTTGTTTTTGCTTTGTTTCGTTTGTTTGTTTTTTTCTTTTTCTTTTTGGCCTTACATCGCTGAAGGAGAATCATTTCACATCAAACATTCCTCGCGCAGCTACTCCTTTATCTTTGAAGTAAACTGAACTGTCGTATTTTGTAGTATCTCCGGCATTGGTGCTTTTCTATTTTAGTAAACTATTATTTTTAGGTTTCCTTCACTGAAAAGGTAATTTGTATGTGGCCAAAATAACTCAAAATAGCGCGACTGAACTCCCTAAGGCGGCCGTGGTACACGTGAAGTCTGTTTGACGTCGCTTAACACGGTCTTTCTGCCAATATCTCGGTCACGTTTCAAGCGACGCTAAATCTCTCTGCTTTTTTTTCATTAACCACTGTTTGGCGGTTTTGTGTAAATTTTTGGGCGATATTTGGGTATTTTGGGAAAGATATAGTATATTTTTTTCTTAAAAGTAGACTAGACGCTCTAAGAGCGATAACTCGGGCCTCGTACCACATTACTTTGCGAGTACTGTACGGGTCCGCAAATGATCCCAGGACCGCAAATGATCCCGGACCGCAAATGATCCCCAAATTGGACCGCAAATGATCCCGGACCGGAAATGATCGCCATATTGGACCGCAAATTATCCCGATCAAAAAGTAAGGAATGGCATGGATTTATGTCCGAGGAAGGTGATAACACATAAAAACTAAAAAAACATGTTATAACATTTTAAAAAAATGTATTCCATAGTTGCTGCTTTGTTCTTCGAAGGGTATAGATCGTTTTCACTGTCACGCAATAAAAAAAAATAATAATAATAAAAAAAATCGAAAACCAGCCAATGGAAAAAGCTAAGAAAATGTGATGATGTTATAGAAGATAACTATTAATATACGACACTTCTCCAAGTTTTGGGCCTGTGCCTGTCCCTAAACTTCAGATATTCGTCGTAAATGTTTCCCAGAAATTTACAGGGCCCAGTATGAAAACGCCATGTTCGTGGACAACCGTGTACAGAAACATGGCGGCCGGAATATAGCGTAAACATCTGGACCTTACTTTGGCTATTTGGGCGTCTGGTTGTCAGTACCAAACAAACAAGCATTTACATGAGCACTTTTCCTAATGCTCTAACTTCTAAAAAGGCGCAAAATCATAAGATAAGGATATCTTTTTCAACAAAATCGATCGTAGCCTTGTGTCACGCAACTTTCAAAATGCTCTAGTTTCCAAACGAAGCACGGTAATAGCCCTTTTCACGGTTAGCTCTGCTCATTTGCATTACAATAAAATCTGGCATGTATGTGAGGCAATTTCAACTTAAGACGAGTGGCGTTAAGGGCTGATAAAATGTTATTTAACTATAACACCGAAATATCAGTTTCTAACAAAAGAGAATATGTAGTGTATGTTGCACTGATCATAATTTTATTTAGAATTGCAAAGAAATGCAAGGCAAGCCGTGTTTTGATGATTGATTGAGTGGTGCATTTCATAACATCGTAGTTAGCAACAAAATTTAGTCGAAAGTATCAAAACAAGCAAGTTGTGAGCCATTATAATTATAAGATGGCTTAAATAAAAATATCGGTTTTCACGTACGCCAATTCCCTATCCACCCTATTCCAAAATCCATGCCATTCCTTATCTTTTGATCGGGATCATTTGCGGTCCAATATGGCGATCATTTGCGGTCCGGGATCATTTGCGGTCCAATTTGGGGATCATTTGCGGTCCGGGATCATTTGCGGTCCTGGGATCATTTGCGGACCCGTACAGTACCAGGACGCGTATTGAACACAATAAACACAAATAAACGAATCAGGATACTTTCCGCTGAGATATTTTCTGTTCAAGTTGCTTCGTTTGAGTATCCTCCTAATCCAATCGCAAGTTGTAAGTTTAAACCATTTTGGTTCAAGAATCAAGCAAAGCTGCGTACGCATTTATGGAGAACTTGTTTGTAAAGAATTTTCCAGGTCTTTTTCAACTAATGGCGATTACTATGCTAGCAGAAATTGTAGCAAGTTCGTTTACTTCTCGTGGGCGATCCTAGTGAATCATGCAGCTGAATATGGTCGAATATCTTTGCCGCGTTGCGATCTTAAACCCTCTTTAAGACTCATATCTCCTTGGAGAGCGAATAATCTCTTTCGAGAGAGCTGAAACGAATCATGATAAAGTGGCTTCGCCATATAAACAACAGTCTATGATATATGAGGTGTCACTTTACATTGCACATATTTGCATAAACTTTTAAGTTGTGTTTTTTTGCGGATAACTTCCGAGAATATGCGATCCTTGACGCAGTTCATGAAGAAAAATTCAAGCTACATATTTTTTATTGAATCAAGGTAGGAGTATTTTGTAACAGGGACTCGTTCATAAGGAGAAATGAGGCATTCTGTTTTGTTCAGTTTCGTACTCAACTAGTTCGTGTCACGCAATAGGATTTCTATAAGAATTGGCGATTGCCAAGACTCTGACTGCTAAGTATATTTGAACTACTAGTGAAATAAATTTTGCTTAACTATCGTCAATGCAGATTTTTTAGAACTTCAGTGCCAAGAATCTCAATAATCCCGCACAATTCCCCACACAATTGAAGTTTTAATTTTTCCATACAATTTGTCCTCAAAATCACACAATGCAATTCAGTTTCCTACGGCCCACCAAAAGCCAACTAATTTGGAGGTAAGATATTTAATTCAAGTAACCGAAAGTCTTATCTTTAAAAATTTTTAGATCAACAGATCTTGTGCGAAGCTACGAGTCCAAAAACGTTTTCGTATTTAGTTCGTTTTATGTCAAAATGATTTGTTTTACTGAAATATTAAAAAACAGCAGAAGCCACATGCGATCGGCTCAGTTGTTATCCTACGAGAACATTTCGAGCATGAGCTTACCTGGCTGGCTTTGAAGAATATAATTCGAGGACCGACCCTTTCGGAAAAAGATCGACATCTTTTGTATGGGAGGTGAACGTATATGGCGCGATACTTGCCAAAACTTTCAAAACACGTCACAAGCGAGCAATGTCGCGTTTCTCGCCCCAAGTTTCCGCGGTCTACGCATGGAACGCCTGGGACCATGACCCCCCTTTTGC